>OMKZ01026217.1:0-16539 GCA_900302535.1 Neoniphon sammara
TGGGTGGCATGCTCCACGCACACGCCCTGCGCCTCCTGCACCAGAGTGCGGGGGATAGTCTCAGAGAAGGAGGAGAGGGAGCTGACCAGCGCAGGGCACTTCTTGAAGAAGACCCTGACCGACAGCAGGGCCATGCAGGCTCCCTGGGCCTGAAAAGCCAAGTAGAAGCCTCTCTTAGACAGAGGGCCGAGTCTCAATGTCTTCACATTGAATTTCCGCTCCCCGCCCTTCCTCAGGAGAAAGTCTGCAGCCACTGTGTCCACCTACGACAGGAAGACAGGGAGAATAGTAAGCGCAAGTTCTATAAGACGCCAATAATTAAATAGGGATGCAATGGCTGCATTTTTTTTCTTGGCTTGTCCCGGCTTGCCAATACCGTGCAAGTCACGCTTTCTTTAGTTTAACACAATTAACATAATCAACAGCCTTTAATCATTTTTGAAACTTTTATTACCATTAGCAATTTCTGCATATTTAAAAAAGATTTGCCTGTCCCAGAACTTAAAGATTTGTCACATTAAAACAAAAGATCTTTCATTTCCAAATAGAATTTTAGGGCAAACTCTTAACAATAACTGTCTGAAAAATAGCTGACAGCTCTCAGAAATAAATACAACAATGCAATACAAAATACAATACAATACAAAATGACAAAAATAAATAAATAAATTCGGCACATGCAATCAATGACTGTAAAGACAGCCACTGATAAAATTAATTTTGACTTTACTTAAACTGTCTGGTTCCAGTCACTGACAAATCGATCGATCCATCCCTGCTATTAAAATTTACGCACTAGATTAAAATTTGTGAGAGTGTTAAGATAGTAGATAATATAGAGTATATACTGACCCTTGCTAATATGAATCGAACATTGGTGAGTCAACACAATCATTAAGTGAGCTGATACCTTTGTGTACGGATTCTCCATCCAAGGTGGGTAGGTGGCCGTGGCTTCATTTGAATCCGCCTGGTAGTAGTAGAGGTTGAAGGTCTCCTTGCAGCTGCGGTGGTGGGTCGTCCTGGAGGAACACTCCATCATGGTGAAGCGCAGCTCCACATATACCTGAGACGCTCCTCGCCGTTGGATAAACCCGCTGCGCAGCCAATGGCTGGACGAGCTGTCTGTCTGGCAGATCTGATAGGTCCGCACGCTGTTGGTCTCTTCATCCAGACCGCTCACCTCCTCCCACTGAGAGACAAGACAGGACAAAGGATTGTCAGAAAGCAAATTAAAATGGCATTAACCTAATGAACATTTGAACTCAGCCTTCAGAGTATTTAAATCTGCAAGAGAGATTTTTAGTATGGTTTTTATATATTTGGTCAAAAAAAAGGTGCTCTTCAGCGTAATGAGGTTGCAATTCATCATCGGTCCTGCTTCATAGTACCTGTCAGACGCCGGTGGGACGAATCTGGCCTGCCACGAATTCTGATCTAGCCCCCATTTGAATTTAGGTTGTTAAATCATTCTTACTGCCGAGCTGCAGCCGCGACTAGTGGGAATACAAGTCTCAGTTGTCACGCAGAGCACACGATTGCACACAGCATCCCAGACAGATGCAGCGTTCAGCCCTCCAACACACTTTTAAACTAAAACACAGGAATGCCGAGTGTATATCACAAATCCATATTAAGAAGGGAAAACCTTTCAAACAAAGCTGCATTTGTGGGAAAGCCATATGTAACAGTAACACGCTTTCATTTTGATGTGTGAGTCAATTGCCAACATGCTCACCATTACTATATTCCTGGGAGCAGGATACAAGCAAAAAAAAAATTAACATACTCAGGGCAGAATTTAGCAGATTTGCTGAACTTGAGGCTCAGAAATTCAGTTATGTAAATATGTAAATTTTCAAAAATCCATTTGCAGATGATGTGGTGAGAGCGGCAGAAAACTGGCCTGAATGAATTATAGTGCAGCAGTGCACTGAGAGCCAAGTTTGAATCTCTTGAGGTGAGAATTTTCCCCTTTCATCCTGGATATAATGCCACAGACTTCAGGAGCACCCATTTGCGTGAACAAATGTTTTCTGTGATGAGGATCCACAAATCATCACGTGACTTTACAATAAAGACTGACAACACTGCATCAAAGAAACAGTTAAACCGTGTATCTGACCAGTTTATATCAAACTGGTCAGATCCATATCTGGTGTTTCCTGGTTTATGTTGCTTACTCTTAGCTAGACAATTTTGGGTTGTAACACTGAACGCCATGAAGCTAGTGATGTGTCACATTTAAATCTGAGGCTATATGTTATATGGGACTTGTATAAATGTGGTGAAGAAATTAATTACTTTAATTCGTGCTACATTTTGGTTGACTAAATATAGCATGTACAGTATATAGAATGTACAGATATTACATGTAAAAATTAAAGGGTAGCCAATGCAATTTGTGACCACTGGTGGCGCTATAGTGCACTGCACACAAGGACAACCGGTCCTGTTTTGTTTACCTAACATGTTCTTCTAACATGCCATGAGCACAGGGCCAACATAATATCACACACTCTAATGTAAACAATGAAACTCTCAAAATATTCCAAAATGAGGCTTTGCAAATGTCTTTTGAGGTAGGAAATGCATTCAAGGTGTATATTAGACCTCGAGGACACACACAATGGTACAGTGAGAAATTTTGAATGTAAACAAGGTGTATTTACAAGGAAAACTACACTGGGCACTTTTATACATAACCAATATTAATTATTTTATTAAATACCAAGAAGCCTCCACAGCCATTGATTTTCCCTTTAAGGGCTTCAGGCAGGCTAAGATTTAAGTCTACACGTTACAAAGATAATATGTTCACGCTGTTCAACTAAATGCAAACATCTAAATAAATATCCAATTCTAATTTAATCCTAGATGACTGCAATGGAGTTTGACAGGTCTGCCTGGCATTCCTCTTAGCACGGCTTTCTGAAAACAAGCCGAGGTGTGAGTGAGGAAAATGAAGGAGCAGCGAGACGAGAGGCTGCTACGGGTAAGAAGTTTTCCAGATCATCAAAGTAATTTTTGTCATTGGTATAGTAATGGAATAGACAAGGGGACTCATGGGAAGGACTGGTGTACTGTGTCAGGTCTCTCAAAACCCCTTGTAGATGGCTAGCCTGACAGTTGGGTCCTAACAAGTAGTCAGGTTCACTACTCTGAAAGGTCCACTGATTTTTCCCCACAGGTAATTTCTGTCACCACCTGACCCTGTCATGACGAACGAGACTAAAAGCCCCTCATCTGGGAGGAACCACAGCTCAGATTTCTCCAACCCCCACCCCGCCTCAGAGTCCTTTTCAAAGAACATTCCTTGCCATTTGTCTCACTGGTTTTCTGATTTTATTTTGAATCCTGCCTCTGCAATGCATTCCCAGGTGTGTATGATTCTTTTTCTACTTGTCAAACCATCCAGTGGCCCCTTGTGGTACTGTATATCAGCATCTTTGTGGGCACTTATGCCTCCTGGATCGACATGACGCCATCCTGGAAGAGGTCACTTCAATTAGGATAATACTACTTCACTATCCAGCGAACGTGGTCACTTTGTATTCAGTGGCACTCACGCTGCCCTCTGAGGGGTGGGACAGATGTTAACTCTGCTGTGAAAATAAACCACACGCCTTAACACTGCCACCCAAAACATTAACGACAGAAAACTAGCAGAAGCAGCTGATCTCTGTCTTTCTGGTGTGTGTCACAGATTTGCTCATCCATTTGTTGAACAATATAAAAGATGCACAGTAAAACTTAGTGAAATATTGCATAATATTACTTCAGAAATACCATTTGACTGGAAATTTGCATGAATTTCTGATAAATAATGAATCAAAGCTGCTCTTCGTAGTGGACTCATACTTTTAGACCCCACTGTGACTCATTTGGCTGTATGATTTTTTTCCCACAGTGCAGCAGACCGCTGCCTGTCATTTTTGAACATGATACCACCATTCTTCAGTGTAATAAGGGGTTTATTCACCGCAATCCAACCACAATTTCCACTTAATATGAAGGTCTCGATGAATTGTTGCAAGGAATACTGGCTGCACTTACTATAAACTGACTGCCTGTCTGTTTTGCCTTGCATCTGAAACCAGTGCACAAACAACAACACTGTTGAGGACTAAGTGCTTTTGACCGGTCCCTGAGACCTCTACACCAGCATCAATATAGACATTTTTACCCATGGGACATCAGCAAGTTGAGCAGTTGTGGTCAGTGACGCTGCTGGCAAAAGAGCCCCAGCAAACCACTCCTCAAATTACAGAGATGTCTTTTTCCGGCTCCCACATTCAAAATGGTGGGCAGCCAGTAACTTCTGCTCCAAGGCTGATGCGATACGTCAAAGTATTTGCTTTCAGTATACTGTATATCTCTAATTTACTCTTGTTATTCTTTTATTCTGTGAGCTACCTGCCATAGAGGGAACTGTTGTAGCAAAAGAAACAAAGAAACAGCTGGAAGGCAAAACTCCCCAGACAGCATGAGTCCTGTGTATGGAATAAAGATAACAGTAAGCACAATGAAGCTGGAGTTACACACCTCGGGTTTGGTACGGGGGAAGATGGTCCATTTCAGATCTGAAGTCTCAGTCTTGGTGTTCATCAGAACCTCTGTGGAAAAGGATAAACATAGCATCGATAACAGTGAGAGATTTAAGCATGCATAAAACTCTGTTGTGTGCAAAGAAACATACAGGAAAAAAATAATGATGCAATCCAAGCCCTAGATCTACCCAATTTTACTGCAATGCATCCTACTGCTATAGCCTACCAGCTGCACTGGGATTAGGATAGAAGATTGAGTTTCATCAGTCAATTACATCTGGAGGAACATTCCCACAACCCTAAATGGTCTTCCCTTGCAGTTATTTCTTGACATTGCCCCATTTTGCTTCCGTTCCCAGCCAGACACCATATTTGTGGTCATGGTAAACCTGGTAAAAGAAGCTTTTGCCCAGGGAAAGTAGGAGCAGTGGGAACAAGGGTATTGACCAGACTTACACGGATGCATACAGGCATCACACACACGAGCTGCAATTATGACTGAACTTGTTTGTAATCTTTTGACGGGCGGGAAAAGCTCTGCTACAATTCGGGATCCTGCTACAAACTCAAACAATGCAAAAAAATGTGTCACAGTGAGGATGGAAGGATGTCTTGTCATTTGAAGACATTTTCCCCCCCACTTCCTTAGTACAACCAGATCTGCTGTACTGTGACTTGCATTTATTGATGGGATGAGGTTTCTGTCACAGACTAGCTTTCAGAGCCTCGCACGTGCCTAAGGAGGTTCCCCGCAGAAGCTCATCTCAAGGGTCAGGCAGTCTGGATTTACCAATAAACAGGATTTAGTGCAGCTCTCCTGTGTGACATGATCAAGGAGAGAGCTTGCATAAAAAAAGGATGTTAGAGAAAAAGGGGTTTGAGTGCGAGTTTATCATCAGGGCTATCAAGATGTTTTGTTGAAATAAATCCACGACATACCCCCAAATGTTTAACAGTAAATTCTGGCAACCCGCAGCCACCCACAATACATTTTTAGACACACACAGACATACACTCAGTTACGCAATACTACAACTGCACTCAAAACCACACACAAGAGAAAACTCAGAGTCCACACAATCCAACCAGCATTAGCAAGCAAATTGACTGACTGACCCTGATAGCTTTAAATGACCAAAAATCACACCAAGGGGATGTCAGACTCTTCTGACTTGAAACAGCAAAAGGCAGCAGCTCCAAAACCATAATGTGTCATCAAACTACAGACCGACAACCTGCCAAATTTTCCCAGCTGCCCAGCGGGGCTCTTCAGCAGACTGCTGTCTTACAGATGGGCGGTTTGGAGAAACAGAATCCCACAACTGCTTTTTGAGGGCTACTGCTTCAGTTAACTGGTCATTTGTTTCACAACTGAATATTCGTTTAATTAATTATGCCTACTTTCATTTTCCAAGTCCAATTCATTGATTGCTTGATAATGCCTATTTACATATTCCAAGGTACAGACACTATTTATTCAAAGTGACATTAGCTACATAATAATACTAATACTAATAATAATAAATAAGCAAAAACAATAAATAAGCTTACTTTGAATGCAGCATCCTGAAGAACAATAGAGGGATAATCTGGATACAGGAAGTAGTATATCAACAAGTGAACACCTATTTTAAATAATGGTGCATTTCTTTGGGGACTTTTTACCAAGTTTAAAAAGTTGATAACATGACAGGCATAAGGTTTCAATTTTGCAAAAAAGTGATAAAAAGTGGGTGAGGATATTATCTGCTGTTATCTTATGTGCTTGAAGATGAAATGTACGTGCCACACCATACAGGTTCATCACATTCACGCTCAGTTCAGTTTTATGTTCAAAATAAGGACTGGTCAATTTTAAAAGCTCATTTTAAAATAATATTGATTTGATAACCTCAGCTACAGCAATCAATTCCCTACTGGCTTGAGTCAATTTACTACACCATTAAGTATAGAGTCCCTGAATCATAATTTACAACCTAAACATTCAAAGCTGGGACTACATTTCTGTGGACAAGTGGTTAAATGACTAATGACAAACAATGGTCAAATACGATAAATTTGATGCCACCAAAGTATCAGTCTAGTTGGGAAAATCAGCCCTTATGGTCCCCTAATGTTCCAGCTTTAATCTCAATTTCAATGTTCCAAATTCAATTTATTATCTACTGAAAATGTTACAGCTTAACCCTAATAAGTACTGTCAGCACTACATATGGCGTACAGGATGGGAGAATGCTTGGAAAACACTTTTACACGCACAGATTTGTTGTCTCATCTACGTTGTTCCTCCAAGAAATATCGTTTATGTAGCCAAGCCCTGCTCACAAATCAGTTGTGGCAGATTAAGACGGCGTACATACACTTACTGTGTCAGACATGTGAAACCAGTGTAAGAATATTATGCAAATGCTGCGCGCTGTTTGCACATCACTCGATGCTCAACTCAAACAATTATAGTGTTTTACTAAAATAACTGCAGCGCCTACCATTATTAATCTCCATGATCTCTTGTAAAGTGCCAACCCACATCCCAATAAAGCATGTGTGAAAGCATGAAAGTGAGTAAGATAAGACTTGGCACAATCTGGCTTGCCCTTCCAACCCAGACAAATGTGTCATTGTTATTGCTGAAGCTGTCCAGAGACATGAACACTTCCAGACACCACTCTTTGACAATAATGAGGGTTAAATTGTCAGTTAAAGATCAAATATTGCAGGAAAGTGTGGGTTATTCAGGACAGATTGCATGATGGGTGTGTCCTTAGTGCTCCCACAGCTACACTTAACACATTTGAACTGATTATTGAAAGCATGGCTGTGCAATATTTCAATATTATACTGATATCAGGATATGAGGCTAGATAGTGTTGGGGATTTTGGATATCGTAATACTGTGATATGGCCTAAGTGTTTATTCTTCTCCTGGTTCCTGGTTTAAAAGCTGCATTACACAAAAGGGATACAATCTTATTAGACTGTTTTAGCTGTTCAACTGTGTGCCTCTACCTGCTTGGTCATTATATCCTAATTTAAATATTTAACTATATTTGGTAAATCTGACTGTGGTACCATTGTGCTATATGTGATGGAAAAAAGTATTTTACTTCCAAAAGTGGTTTTAATGATCTCTTCTTTTTCTATGATGGTTTTTATAACACCATTGTTTCCATTTTTTAACTGAAAAATAAGAAACGGAACAGATATCCAACAATTCAACGCATTCTGTTTTATATCGACAGAAACCCCCACAAGTGCATAGCATCCGGCAAAAATGCCCAACACTCAGCAAAAATGACCATCTGCCAGAGCACAGCTCTACCAAGCTTTCTCATGCTAAAGTTCTCTGTTGCCTTGAAATCTTGCCGAGTATTTTTTGGCAAGCTTGGGCAACCCGACCAATGTAAAAAAACAAAAAAAACAAAAAACACCAGAAACTGTGGCCAGTCGACAATCCTCCAACTGTACCATCTTGTTTTTTCTATAATAGTTTGGATGATCACTCAACAACACCCACGTCTGCTCATATCTTAGCTCCTTTTCATTTATAAATACATTTCCTAAGTGAGCAAACAGCTATTTCTTCCCCAGTTTAACCCGTTCTGGGTTTCTTACCCTGAAAGTTCATGATTTTACTACACTGAGACTTAAAAGGTAAACGTAGTCTTTATCAATCAATTTCCCCTTGTAATACTTGTTTCTCTTTCAGGCGCTACACACGCGTCTCTCTCTGTTTCTCTATTTGCAAATCCTGAATCAATCCCAGGGTTCCCACACCTATTTCAAAATCAAATTCAAAAACTTTTCCAAAACATCATTGCAAATAGTCATGACTGTACTACTGCGATGTGATGTAAAGCAACCTTGGCAAATGTTATGACACAGCAACCACTTCTCAGACTGACTGCATGCCAGCCTATTATTTTCCCAAATTACTCCTGCAAATTTTATTTCCAGTTTTTAAAAAAATGAGCAACCTAGAGCCATTATTTAAAATTTCATGACTTCTCCAAAGGTTTAATGACATTTTCCAATTTTCCAAAGGATTTCCAGCACTTGAAAACAAATTATACATTTCCTTCACCCTCTTCCACTCTTCCGGCGCATAAGCCTGGCAGCCTTATGGCAACAGTCTGAGACGATAAAGGGGAGGAAGGGCTTCAGAAAGAGGGGAGAAAGAGAACAGAGGAGAGGAGTGCAGAAGTGGATGGGGAGGATAATTGGGTGCCAAAGTTCAGGCCGGTGTTTTCCTGGCATTTGCTCTACCTCTGGCTCCCTTCAGCATAATTTTAAGAC
Source organism: Neoniphon sammara (assembly GCA_900302535.1). Classification (NCBI taxonomy): domain Eukaryota; kingdom Metazoa; phylum Chordata; class Actinopteri; order Holocentriformes; family Holocentridae; genus Neoniphon; species Neoniphon sammara. Next base: position 8,844 of record OMKZ01026217.1, read on the forward strand.
CACCTTCGTCATACTCATGCTCCACTGTAAGATTGCCCCATCTCTGCCTTTCATATGCACACCTGCCTCTGTTTCATAGACTGACTTGAAGTAGCGGAGAAGAAATACCACCGCGGGCATAGTAATCACTGTTTATCACTCCTCTATCATTAAGGTTTACGAGACAGGATGCATGAGCGTGAGTGTTTCTGTAAGATCACGAGTGTTTCTATTATGTGCATGTACGGCCTTGCCTTTCACTTAAGTAGATTCAGCCCGAGCCCTGTAAGAGGAAGCTGACGTTTCCCCTACATTCTTTCAGCAGCGGGGGCCACCCACTGATGGAAAATTGCCCCGGCCGCTAGAAAAATGCAGAAACAATGAAACTTCATCATCTGGCCATATTTAACACCCAAAACAAACAACTGTACAGTAATTACAGTACAATGCAACTGTCTGCATAAGAGACACAACAGTTACTGGATATTGCAGCTGGGATCAAGAGTAGTAAGTTTAGGCCCTGAAACTACAATTACAGATACATTATATAAAAAATATACATAAATATAATAATTAGCAAGTGTTTGACTCCAACAAGTTATCACTTGTAGCACTGTCAAAAGTTGAAATCTTCATCATCACCTTGTGCAGCACCAGAAAAATTCAGTGTAAAAGGGATCTAAGTAGGTATTTTATGGAGAAGAAAGAGAGACAGAAGAAGATGCTGTGTCACCTTTTGAAATGGCAAACTTGAACCTGAATTTTAACACGATACAGCATGTACTCGAGCCCCGTGCTCCAATCAGCTGCCTTGCAATGCCTTATAAATGATTTTAAATATAACAAAAGAAAGAAAAAAAAACAGGACCCATCCAATCTAGACCTCTTATTAATTACATTCACAACTTTTCACTTATTTTTTTATTTCTCTGTCATGTGCCCTTCCCCTCTCTATTTTCCACTCCCTCTGTGGCTCTGTAGTGTGAGAGGGAAATTACAGACTGGCGAGGATTTGCCCTGCATCAGCTACAATTAGACCCCATTTTAATTAAAGAAACAGAGTACCAATTACCCTCACGTACCTAGAGAAACCGAGACAGGAGTGTGAGAAGAAGCTGTAAGAAAGAGAATTGGGATTTACGGATGGATTGTATGTCACGAGATGCAGAAAGCTGGAGTGAAGGGGCGACAAATGAAAAACACTTTCCAGGCTTATCGGGACATTTGCTGACAACAGCTGGGCCCGAGTTCAATACCGAATGGCTGAAAAGTGGGTGTCTTACACAACTGCCTGGTCATTAGACCCGGCTTCATATCAAGCCATGCTAGTAATAGTAACATCTTAGTAGCTTGATTTCTTTTTTTCTTTTGTTTTCAAGCTTGTTACCATGTTTCCTTCCAACCCATTTTCTCAACTTGCAAATATACCACTCACTCACAGCCTAAAATTATTTTATAGAATAGTGGGGAAAATGTTTCGGGGAAAATGTAATGCTTAGATAGCAAGCTAGCAATGTAAACATAACATTACTGCCACTTACACTACATTCACACATTGCTAGCTCCAGGGAAGTTAAGTGAGAATAAGACTGCGAGCAAAACATTAGCTTGTTCATTCGTAGCAGTTTGGGCTTAGGAAACAGCTCTATAAGGTTTGTGCTATTTCCTGGAGTAATGAAGTAATTCATTATCAAGTTAATTATATGGTGTGATCAACGGGCCTCCAGGTATCACTCAGATAGTTGAATGTTGCAAGTTATATCACTACCAAATTTACACAGCAAATTAGCACATTCACATTCAGAAGCCAAGAAAAAAATAGCTATTTGAAAAAATAAAATAAAAATAAAATAAAAAAATAACATATTCCTTATGTATTAACTTTATACCTACAACATTTTTGTGCCTGGCCAAATGTAAACATCGCTAAACACAAGCAACACTAGTGAGAGTTAAGGTGTGTTCGCTTTAGGCCAGGTAAATTTGAATTTGCTATTTAGAAGGTACATACACACTCACTGTACTAGCAGTTTTCCAAAAGCCTACCATCCATAGTAAAACACCTTGAAACAGTGAGTCCCCTATTGAGCATGCTCGATACTAGACTACAGCCTAGATAACTGATGGTCCTTCATCAGTTATCTGATGAAGGACACAACATCATTGTTTTCAAATTTACACGCCTTGGATAGAGTTTTATAGCCCCATTTCTGCAGGTGGATTAAATGCCAGTTTAGTGTGGACAGAGGGCTAAAACTGAGGGAAAAAAGAATGCATTTTCAAATTCACACACCTTAGTGTGGACATGGCCTACGGTTGCTGGAATAAGCTTGTTGACTCACAGCTGTTTGGGACTAGAAAACCGATGCACTGCAGGGTACATTAAGGTTTGTCCTGTGTGCTGGAGTAGTGAAGTAATTCCTTTACTGAAGATTATCATGTTAATTAACAGTGCACAAGTTTTAAACTTTGCAGATTTTGGATGTTCTTGCACCTCAGGCAATTTACAGCCTCCCTGTTGCAAGAATGTGAGATAAAAAGAAAATAACTTCAAATAAATAAATAAAGAAATAGAGAAATAAATAACTAAATATGACAATCCCTTTGATCATTTTGCTTTACATGTTTACACCTGTGGTTTTGTCAGTGTAGGCCAGCGTGTGTGTAGGTGAGCTGAGGGAGGGAATGTGCACAAACTGATGTGCTGAGTGTGTGCACCACTGTTTGTGTGTCTTTGACATAGAAGTTGTGTCTACAAGGTGGAGAGATTAGGCCTCTGCTTCCTGTAGATCCCGTCCCCTTCCTGTCTCCTGGTCTACTGGGAGCCAGCCGCCAACACGCACATCATTCACCACAGCAACTTCAGCAAGAAACACTCTGACTACCGATCTATAACAAAGGCCTCCTGTGGCACTTGTGGATGCAGGTGAGCTGCTGCCAGTTTGTGTGGCTGTATGTAATGGTTGGACTAGAGAGGTGAGAAGAGAGAGAGTGGGAGCTGAAGTGAAGGTGTTAATGTTTGACGCCTTTTTTCTTTGTTGTTTTCAGGGGGCGCATATGAATAAGGTTTGTAGTGCTCCCTGTCCCAGGACAGGAAACGACCCATTTAGGGAGGAAGCCTCTTACTGGACAAAAACCAAAGCTGTTACCAGCAATGATAAACTCAGCCGTGAGCCAAAATGGCTGCCCCAGAGCATTGGGAATTAAGCGTGTCTAAAAGATATTTGGCCTCAGAATGTTTTGGCTTAAATTTACTTAGTCACCAGGGTCTGACTGGACTGAATCATTGCATTATACATTTCTCTCAGCGATTCAGACACCCCAGACAAGGGTGTGTTTTCCCCAGTTCCCATTAATCTCACAGCTCACACTGGAGAGCTGGTGTGAAAGAGGTCAGATGACTTCAGACTTTGTTCCCTAGCTCAAAAAAAAAAGGAAGAAAGAAAAAAGTGCAATGGGCGAGATTAATTTCAGTCCTAGTTGTGTGATGTGTAGTTCAGCAAAGAATGTATTGTGATCCCCAGGAAATCACCTTTTTAATCTTTTCTAATTCTTCCTTATTGTTAGATGTACATTTGTGTAACATCACAGATTAATGGGTGGGTGGCTATGAGAGACAAAAGTCAATGTTCACTAATACAGACACGATTATCCTAAGGCATACAAATGATAAAATGTATTGGTATTCCCTTTTAATTGGTTGTGGTATAGGGCAGACGAACATGTTACATTATTCAACTGCCACGAGTTTAAAATGAATATGTAATTTAATCATGTTGGTATAAAATGCTTAGGCTCTTCAATATAGTTGAAGGTTAAGAGAATATGAGAATCTAGCTCTACGCCCTATTATGTCACCCCCTACAAATAATAAGTTTTGACCTCAGGAGTGAACCGTGTTCAATAACACTTTTACATCTTGGATGGAAACAGCCATGTCCTTGACACAACCAACAGCCACATGGGTTGGAGGTATAAGAAAGAGAGTGCCACTTGAAAATGATGCACAGAACATGATTGATTGGTAATAGATGGCGTAATTATAAAAAATATGTGATGGAGTACAGCATCTGCGTGCATCAGGAAGTGTGTTGTTGGTGGAGAGCAGTATAAGCAACAGATTTTAATGGCTTACCAATGGGAATCTTTTACTATGCATGGAGGAAAAGCAAGTACTCCCAAGTTTCCCCTCCTTTATTCTGGAAAAAAAACTGTTAATCATTTAGAATGCAATTGAAAGTAGGCATATTTAAGAACTTCAAGCCAGAAAGAATTAATTAGCAGCGCTATTGCTCCAGTAATTTATTAAACTGCCTGATTTTACAGCATATTCCAGCTTCTTAGATATATCGATCTGCCACTGAGTGTTTTAAAATGAATTCACCTCCTGCTAATGCCGATGATGGGCACCACTACCTCTCGCCTGTTTTATAAAACAACCAAACTGTGTGCAAAATTGAAAGGCATCTTGAGAATACTGTTGCAAGTTACACCAAGTCCCTCAGGTATGGCTTCCTAATACAGAATCCTATAAGCACTAGCCGAACCTTGTATGAATAACAAAAAAGCTTTTTACAGATAATATTAGGAGGGTGTATTGCACTTTGGAAACTCTCCACAAATCATACTTTCTTTAAATAAAATATTATATTATGGAATGCATAGAGAGACTGCAGTGAAGAGGATGCCCAAATTGGAATGTAGCCTAAGCAGCGAGCCAGTGCGCTATCAGCTTTTGTGGCATGAGGAAATCACAGATAACATATCTGCCAGACATTTCAGATCGGCCGTATCTGCACTGAAACCAGACAGCTCATCTCTTTATGAAACTCCACGACCATGGAGTCCTTTCTACATCAAACCCGCACCCGCAGTCACTCCTGATCATTTCCTGATGTATTTATGAAATAAACATTTTCTACCTTTCCTCCATGTCACTTATTTCCTTACCTCATCCTTCTAAATCAGGGATTTTTTGTCTTGTTTATTGCCTGGGCACTTTGACTTTGATCCCTTCATATCTTCCTGTTAAACTGGCAATCTAGGAATTTAAGATCAGAGCATCACAACAAGAGCTGTAATGAAGGCCTAGAACATAGAACTAAATATTCAACATTTCCTATTGCTGTATGTGGCCTAATGTCCGATATACATCCTAGACAAAGCAAGCAAGTGCTGCTATAGATCTGAATATGTGTGACTGATAAGTGAAATTATTTGAAGTTCTTATGAATGTGTGTTTCATGTTTTGATAACATTTAAGCCACAGTTATTTCCAATTATTATTATTTAGCCTAGATAGTTAATTAGAGGAAGAGCACAACAAATAATTTCAATTAATTTAGTGGGATAATTCAAAACACAATTAAAACAATATATATATCACTTCTCTCCACACAACACATAAATTTAGCTGTATTATTTCTTTTCAGGTAAGTATTCTAGTGAGGATTTGTGTGTTGCCATGTACATTTCAGCACCAAGGAGGTTTAAAGGACAGTATCACTACTGTGACAGCCTTTACCAGCACGCCTTTGGTAAAAGGTCTTAAGTGTGTTAGATGTCTTCACAAGGTTACAGTCTGTGGGTCTACGGAGTGGTAGAGACACAGAGTTAGCCCAAAAATCTATAAACCTCACTGATTTAGCATCTGGAAGATGTAGTAGTCAACAAAACAAATAGAAAAAATAAAGAAACAAGTAGCCAAACTAAATCTAAATTGAATCACCTGATTACCAGAAGAAATCACTGTATTTCAATGCTTTATCAAAACAAATAAAATTCCCATGTTATAATTACTAAAGAGACGTGTGAAAGATTAAATAACCGGTCAAATGGGTTGGAAAAGCACCCCATATAAAGGAACATACATTAAACCACAATAACAAAGCTGTTAAATATATTCACTTCACTATCAAACTTCACTGCTGTGTGGTAAAAATCGTTTTGTACAAACTAACTCTGTGCTTTATTGAGGACAATCTTATTGATAAAAAAAAAAGGATTACAATGAATATTTGACAGTAAATTTTCACACCTTAGCTGTGAATATTTACTCAACTCCAATGATCCTCTTATTATTTGCAAATGAGTTTTAATGTCATCACATGACAGGAGAATATTCTGCGTTCTTCACTGATTTGTTTGCATGGAGTATTTCTTTTTTTGTGTGGCAGACACTGATATATGTATGTATGTATGTATGTGTGTATATATATATATATATATGTGTATAGCTGAGTCTTTTCATGATCACACAACACATCCTTTGGTAATGAAGCACACTTTGTTAAAAATACTGCTTCTGTTTATTTATTTAATACACTAACATTGCTGCATTCTCCATAGGAGAGATGAAGGAAGCCGATCAAGCAGGGAGCCAGAGAGCTGAGCCGAGCTATGTGTCATCACCAAAAATACACCATGGGACGATGCAGGTTTCACACTTCCAACACTCTATTGATCCCTGAGGGGGAGAGTCATGCTTTTGCCTTCCACTGGGAGGTCAGAGGTCAGACTCAGCCTGCGGGGCGGACACTTGGAGTCGTGTGGTACTGAACCTTAAATCTGGGTTCATCTCTCTGACCAGCATGCCACCCCGCCACCTTCAGGTGTCTGTGGTGTCTTCCAACATTTAAAATTGTTGGTTTGTCAAATAGATAACTTGCCTTGGTGTCATTTAACTGTGTCTACAAAAGATTGGGATGCATATCAAAAGTTGGCATGCACATCTCTACAGGCACTGGGGAGATGCGTTATCCTACAGAGCTGATGCTGCAAAACTAACTCTTGGTCATTTCTCAAAGGACAACTCCTGTATTTTCCAACAAAGACAATATTAAAATGTTGATACCATCATTTGTAACTGTACATAGCAGGACCTCACTGCTAGCTTTAGTGACAAGAAACTTCTATACTCTGCTGCAGATTCTTGCTAGACTTCAACATCAGTCCAACAGGGTACTCGTTTTCAGCCTCTTAAAACATAGTAAATGTCCTTTCTGAAAAGGGTACACTCAAAGTTCTGTCAAATACATCTTGAAATTGAAAAAAAGTTTCAAACAGTGCTTTCTAACAAGTTTTCTTTAGCATTTATGATAATATATTGTCCTCTACACATGCACACCGTTTTGCTGCAGCTAATTTTGAATTCATGGAAACTTGGACCTTGGAATTTCCAGCTCGTAAATTTGTGATCCGCGACAACATGACATTCATGGTCTCAACTCAGGATAAATGAATGCTCACAAGAAGAAGAAACTCCAGATTTTGCTCCATGGGAAATATCAAAGAAAAGAGCATCCATTTTACTGTGTTGACACCGTGAACAGAAATTCCAAGATCCGGGTTCAAGTGAATGTAGCAACTTAGCAGCAGAATGGTGTGGACTTAAAAAAGGCTATGTATTGTTGTAAATGTTAAATAAAACTCGTGGACAATTTCAAGACGTATTTGCTCGTGCTATGAGCTTCCAGTTTTCATAAAGGAAATTTATGAAGAATTTTCAGACCAAAAACAAGTGCCGTGCTGGACTGTGGAGAAGGCTAACAAGAAGCTAGCAGAGCGTTAAGTTTCTCGTCACTGATGCTAGCGGTGAGTTTATGCTAATATGCAGTTATAAATAATGGGAGTCAACATTTTAATATAGCCTGGATTGAAAATACTGACCAGTATGACCAACGCCACCCAGCTCTGTATACTGCTGAGAATCAAATGA
>OMKZ01026219.1:5591-21790 GCA_900302535.1 Neoniphon sammara
CTCACCCTTGCCTCTGAGGAACTTGAGTCTTCATTACGGACAAGAAAGTGTCTTTTTTACTTCCTTTGTTGTATCTGGCACAAAAGGCTCCTATAAGACTTGTGAACATACTGATCGAGGTTTGTGCTTGATAGTCCTTGGTGAGAATGGCCCAGACCTGACTTAACAAGCTTGTTTTTTTTTTTTTTCAATTTAGATATTTTGCTCTGTCCTGGCTCCAACAAATCCATCGTCTGAAGTTAGAGTGGTGGTCACAAATAATGGTGCATCATGGGACTGTTATCAACTCCTCCAACAAACTGGCCACGCGGAGTTTGTTGAGTGAATTCCTTTTAGCCTTTTGTCTCATGTCTCTTCATGGTGTCATGATGGGTGAATCTGGTGTCCACTGGGCCACATCACAGCAATTTTAAGTCAACAAGCAGCAGCCATTATTTTTCACTGCTCCATGGAGTCCTCAAGTGAATGTTATTTTGCGTTTGAGTGTTAGTGATGGACTTTGAGTAGGCCTCCACTTTAGCCATTCATGTATTTTCAATGTCAAACAAAAGCTGTCTTTCTATGCAGTGCTAGGGGGTTTGGGCAGGATTTAATATGATTCCAGCTCATCTTTGATGTAATTTAAGCCTACAGGGAGATAATTTTCCCCCACTAAGCATTGGAGTTGCCTCTATCAGAGAGCCTCAGATGTCAGATGCCTCTTTGAGCTTCACTGGAACTCACATAGAGAACAAATTGATATTACAGACCTTCTTGTATGGGCAAGGCCTTGCAGTTGCCACACAGTTGAAATGTAATACGTGAAATAAATTCTTGCTGGTGAAACAAATGTCAGTACCATGTGTGAAAATAGCAAACACCGAGTCAAGGTCTAATTTATTTTGGTAAGGCATCCAAATATGCAGTCTGACAAGATTCAGACTGTATTACACATTGCTTTGGAACATGAACCGTCCATGTTAGTTTACCTGGCATTGTAACAGAGCAAAGCAGCACTGCTCTTGGTCAACAAATGAATGGAGAGACTACATACTGTTTGTCCAAAAATGAAGTGGTTGGCACAAAACGGGATTGCTTCTCAGTCATCATTCTTACTTCTCTTTTCCCTTACTGTGGGACCTTAAATTTCCAGTTAACAGTGTATCTTGATAGATTATATTGTGTAAAAGGAGTTGGTGGTAAAAGACACTTTTTCTGACTTACCCGGACTGAGACAAGATGTTTGATACCATTTTCACCTCTGTACAGTTCAGTTACTGTGGTTAGCATTTCGTATTAGCTTAGCATAAATAATTTAAGTCTACAGGAGCCATTAACCTAGCTCTGTCAAAGTGAAATAAAATAAACCTTACACCACTCTGAAGCTGTTTTATTTACACAATGTGTATCATGTGTATTACATGGTAATGAAATACATGTTCTGGAATGATAATAATAATAAAAAAAAGTCATTTTAGGAGTTCCTACCATCTAACTTCTGCTAAAATCACTCGTTTTTAAAAGAAATTCCAAGATGTGTATTTCAAATACACATGATACACTGTGTAAATAAGACAGCTTTGGAGTTGCTGTAAGGTTTATTTTTTTCACTTTGATGGTGCTAGGCTAATGGCTCCGTAGATTTCAAGTCTTTATGCTAAGCTAACATGAAATACTACCCAAAGGAACCAAACCAGTGGACGTACAGAGGTAAAAATGGTATCAAACATCTTCTCTCAGTCTGGGTATATTGGTAAAAGGGTATTTTGCCCAAAATATTAAAAGAAGCTGCCAACAGTGTAAGTTTGCAGATTGTTGCATTTAAAGTTTTTCAAGGTTAGGTTTTTCTCGATAAAAAAATTCACTTATGTTTCTTCATAACCCTTTTGAGATTCTCAAATCAAGTGCTGACTTTGCATGACATGATAAGTTAAATTTATTTATTTATTTTTTGGTTGAGGGAAATTTTTTGCATGCTGTTCTGTATACAAGGGATGCATACTGGGCATGCATACTGGGTTAGACTATGTAGGTTTCAAGTCCCTAGCTAGCTGTTAACAACGGGAAATATCAGTATGATATTACATTCCTTACCAGTCAAGCCTGTTTTCAAAACTTGATGTATTTCAGATTTTGTCATTTTTTCCCCTCATACTTATATTACATTTGGGGAGCCATCACTGTTGGAATAATTAACTTTGTTTATATAAATTGCATAAGGCATCAACAGACATAAAATATCAGCTGTGTCAAGTTCCTCTTTCCCCTTTGATCTGCTATACAGATAAAACATTGAAAAATGCGGCATACAGATGGAAAGCAATTTTTGTGAGGAAGCACGTACAGTTTTAACATCTGGTCTCTGACAGCTTACTGAGTTTGTTCACTCTGATGAAATGGTGTGTACACCATTGTGCACAGTCTTGCCTGCTTTAATAAACATCTCTACAGTTTTATTTGACAAAAGCTTTCCTGGAGTTTTCCTGAACATGCCTTACTTGGCGAGTCAAAGCTGTCACCCCCGGCACAACTGTACAAGCATGCTTAGAACTACAATGAAAGCGTGCCAAATGTATTCACTGAATGAAACAGATCAAGGAAGTCCCACAAGAATACAGTCAAGTTAAATATTAATAAACATAACCATAGAAACTCATACATAAAATGTAATTTTATTTGCAATTAGTGATTATCCGAACTGACTCACTTTGTTGCAGGGATAGTCATACAATTACAGCCGGTCTTTCAAGTTATCTTACATTTCATATAATTAAAGTCACAATTTATGTAAAATATACAGCCCTGATAGTGCTCTAAACTACTGTGCTGAAGGTGGATGGTGTTTTACAGAGTTCAAGGGAATGAGGCATTATTTACTGATGCCAGTGAATCAAATCATAGTTTAGCAATAGCAATAGTTTCTGTTTCCCTACAGTGATAACAATATTTTAAATATCAGCGTTGAGTAGGCTTTGGGAATATGTATTTACAGTTTTCTGTTCTCAGTCGCAGATCACTGACAGTCATTACAACCCTTTAACCCTTATAGCTATTTCTGTAAGTGCATTGTAAGGCATCAGAACCATGTCACAAGCATTTTCAATGATATAATCACATCAGAAAATTGCATGCATTGTAATGCATTAGCAATCTGATATGATTGCTATTCAGAGATTTTTAATTTTGAGTTAGCTCAGAAAGTTTATTGTGCATTATGGGTATGACAGGATGTACTGGTTATAAAAATTATAATGGGCTCATAATCCATTTATAAGGTCTTTGTAATGCTTTATGGGCAACACTTCAAGCAAAGGATTCTTTTACCAACCATACTGCCCCACAAGAATGATCATGTGGTGTCTCTCTGAGTCAGCAGCACTCTGAGATTGATTTCTGTGTTCAACACTCTGAGATTGATTTCTGTGTTTATCTCCCTCTCATCAAGCACAAAGGAGAAGGTCATTCTGGTATGATTTGCTCTAATTCTTCAGAAGCTCCATAATCTAGTTTGTTGTTAACCATGTTATGAAACTAAGGGGAGAAGGCAGGCAGAATTGCTCACTGCCCTCTTTAGTTTTCAGTTTGAACTTTTGTCTTTGAACTGCAGACTGATATTCCCTTCATTACTGGGCAAAACTCACACACGAGAGACTGGAATAGATTTTTGTCTTGGTCTGCAATTCCGTGTACCTCTGAAAACATGCTGTGATTAGATAATGCCATAATGACAATATAATTACCTGTATCTAGCCCCACAGTGTGAATGGGACCACATTCAATGGTCTGAATAATGAGTACAGATGCAAATCACTTGATCGGTCCTGTCCACTGATGTGCTACTTCCTGTCTTTTTGAAAAGAAAGAGAAATGACCATTCATCTAATGATGAGGAGGTGGCAAATTGTATCCAGCAAGGACAATTGTGTTTCAGATGGAGGCGATGGCTTGGCGTGGAGGCAATGGCAAGGTCAGAAGGTCAATGATAAAGTCTATTCGCCAGAGAACTAACTGTGCTGTAATTAGAGTCCCCAGTAGGTTATCACCATCCCCATTTCTGAAACAAAAGCTTGACCTTGGGAGAAAATATCTACATCAGCAAAAAGTGTATGGCTGAGTTTAAGATTAGTTTAGACTTCTGTATTGATTAGCTATCACATCCCACACTAAGGGGCTGGCAAGTAACTTCTAATTCTGTTTTATTCTTTATCTGAACGAAGAATAAAAAAAATCCTGGCACAAACATGTCTTTTCTTTTTCAGAATATTTTATTCTCAGTAAAAATTTCAGTGATGTAAAGAAAACTATTGGATTGCTCTCTCAGTGCAACTTAGAATTCAATATTTATCATAGTGTAGATATAATAAGGCATACCCAGATGGACATTTAAAGACACTAACTGCAAGCTGTGTTTTCATCCATGCAGTGTGTGTTCATAGTTTTGATGTCATTGGCTCTTTGACACAGTGCCAGTTCAACCCACTGGAGTGAACACTGGGTCACTATTTGAGCCAATTTGGGGATAATGAACTAGCATGATGTCCGAGTCCAAGCCAACTGCTTTCTCATGTATTAAATGGACACCAGGTCAGTTTTGTCACAGCCTTTTTCCCCCTGACTCGCTTAATGCCCATTGAACAGAGGCAGGCAGACTGGATTAAATGGCCGGCAAAACAAAGCTCTCATTGAAGTAGGAGTCTGTCAAAGCAGGTTTACACGAGGATGCAGTGTTTCCAAAGACCACAGAGAGAAAGCAAACTAAAGGTTCCCCTCAGTGTTTGGACATGTGAGCAGGAAATGCTGATGAAAGTGTGTAATTAGAAACTGAACTTGTTTGGAGGCTCTTGGGTGCACTGTTTTAAGCTTGGCTGTGGAGATGAGAGGCTAGTGGGAAGGAGAAGGTTCCACTGTTGGAGACCAGTCACTTAGCAACAGCACCTAACTCTGGCTTATGAATGTAGGGGAAGTCCCCTATTGGTACACCAGGCTGGACATTGCCACAACAGAGCTGCTCTTTTCAGCAAAAAATCAACACAGCAAGGGGCTTAAATAAAGATTGTGCTCTTTACACATTTTTAAAAGACAAAAATATGCATAATGTTATGCAGAGCAGTTCAAGACGATAATACGCTCAAGGGAAATTTACTGTATAATGTTTATTCATTACTACTTCTCATTAGGCCTTGTATCTGCCATTGTCTATCAGTTGCAAAAGTAAGAGAATGTAAATTCATCTTTTAGGCATGTTTGTAAAGATGTATGTAAAAAATCTAAAATATTACCCATTGATCAGGCATAATGTACCATGTCAGAATATGGGGAGGATGATTGTAATGTCTTTGTTTACAAGAGGAAGAAGTGACAACCTTCAAACCATCCCAATTCCCACCATTTTGACAACTATTTAAGATGTCATCACTTTAAGTCCACTGCTCACACAGAAAATTTGGCCCCCTGACTAGTCTGCACAGTTGGCTAAGGAACTGCTGAACAATAACCTACCCGGAGATCCTGTTCCCATATCAAACCTCTTTAAGAGAACGGGAAACTGTCACCACAAGTTTGACACCAAATATTATGCAAATAGATGTCCTGAATCACTGGACTTCATAATCACTGCCTGGGGCTAACAAGCAGTAAAAGAAAAATATGCACAAATCAAGAGCCAATCTTGTATTTTTAGAACCAAAAAGAGCATGTGTTAAGATAATATTTCACATTATGCCCTAGGGGCTTCCTTATGTCCAGAGATTAGGTTGTTTAATAATCTGAGGAAAAAAGGCTCCCAAAGCATGTAATTAACATTATGAATTGTGCACATAGGATGACATATGCAAGGATAGATGTGGCTTCAGAGGGTATTTTGAAAGGTTTGTAATTTTTAAAGGACTCACTGGAAAAGTCCCTTTATACCGCAACACAGCCTTAAGACACTTCTAAACCTCCGCTGTTCCCATGTGAATCTCTTTTAGTATGGTATTAGCAATAGCTCACTTTGTGCTCCAAAAGACAGTACTGCTACTTGCTCCCAGTGGTTTGCTGACTAAAAAACAAGAAGTCAGGAAGTTTGTCTATTATAAATGTGCTTTTTTGCAGATTGAAAAAGGTATGACACTAGATAATAACTAGTTTGGTTCTGATGGATAGTATTTCGTGTTAGCTTAACATAAAGACTTGAAGTCTACAGGAGTCATTAGCCTAGCTCTGTCAAAGTGAAAAAAATAAACCTTACAGCAACTTTGAAGCGGTCTTATTTACACAATGTATCATGTGATGAAATACACATCTTGGACTTTTTTTTTAAACGAGAGTTGTTAGATGGTAGGAACTATAACTGATGAACACACATATTCAGCTGTTACAGTTCCTACCATAGTTTCAACCATCTAACTTCTCCTAAAACGACCCTCGTTTAAAAAAAAAAGAAAATCCAAGATGTGTATTTCAAATACACGATACATTGTGTAAATAAGGCAGCTTCAGAGATGCTGTAAGGTTTTTTTTTCCACTTTGACAGAGCTAAGCTAAGGATACCTGTAGACTTGTTAGCTTAGTCTTAATGCTAAGCTAATGAGAAATGCTACCCTTTGGAACTGAAGCAGTGGACGTACAGAGGTGAAAACGGTATTGAACATCATGTCTCACTCTGGGTAAGTCAGAAAAAGTGTATTTTGCCCAAAATAATTGGAGTATTCCTTTAATATTTGCTTGGTGAGGAGAAATCTGTGTTTGGACTCCAGTCAACACACTAATCCTTCCTGATATCAAAATAGTTGTCAGTCAATCTCTGTTATCAAGAGTCTTATAAACAGCGTTCAAAAAGGCTGCAGCAGACAGTTTCATTAAGAAAAATGCTATATGTGGAACATGTGTTTGCCATTACATAATTTTTTCTGTGCCCCACTTGTGTACTCAGGCTATGGTTAACAGTCTTTCACTGCCAATATTCGCTGTAGATCTCCAGCCCTAGACTCCCTGTCTGTCTAAGCAGACCCACCCTTGTGACAATGTCTTCATTTCCTGCCCATCTGAAATGCATAGGAGATAATGGAGCCCCCATAAGAGATCAAACAGTGATATTTTCACTGTGATTGTTTTCACCTCAATTATTTGATGAAAATTGATGATGTATCTTTGTTAAAAATTATGCTTTTTAGGCTAGAGGCTTGTTGTGTTGCCAGTTTAGCCACATGAGTAAGATATCAGCTTTTCAAATTGCAAAAGCTCAAAATGGAACTCCTACCTGCAGGAGAGGAAAGTAGAGGAACAATGAGCTGTGAAACTTCAAACTAAAATGTTGTCCTTTCTCACTAGAATGAGAAGGAAAATCTTCTCATTCTAAGCAGCAGCAGATATCTGCATAGCTTTCGCTGGATGGAGTTTCCCCCATCTTATTTGGCCCTCTGTACAAATATCTTGGAGATCCAGTGCCAATTTCTAGTGGTTTGGCATGAGCATTGCATTTGGGACCATATCTAAATAACTGCAGACACTTCGAACATTTGAAGGGCACAGTCTCTGATTTGCTGCACTTAGAGCTGCGGGTGTTCTGTTTGCGCGTAGCATTGATAAGGCTATTCTAGTATTTTCAGAGGCTATTTCTAACTGGTGAATACGCCTGGCTTGGGGTACATAGAGGGGGATCTGTCAAGAGTGAGGAGTGCTCGGGCCCCTGGCACTCTAGTAATGGCTGCCAGGTCTTATTGGATAATCAGGCGGGGAACAGTCAAATTTGTAGAAATGGCGTCTGAGATCAGACCAGCTTTATGATGTTCTGGCACCACACAGCAGCACAGGGGTTTGAGCAAACTAATCTCTGTCTGTGTGTATTTCTTTGAATGATAATGCTATATTCCACCAGGATTGCTTAATTTGATTACACTCGGGCAACGCTGTAATTCCTTTACCATAACTTCAGTGAACCAAATGAAGGACAGTTCATCTTTTTGATTAAAGTGATACACAGGGTGATGTATACAGGCATTAAGTGTCTGTGTGTGCTTGAATGTGTGCTGGAGGGAGTCACTGGGGATTTGGAGAGCGTGAGCTGATAAATTCTGGACCACAGTGTGCTGTGTTGACTGTAAAACTAGCCACAAACTTTGATTACTGGCTCTCCAAGGAGAGGGACTCGGCATGAAAATGAAGTCCAACCACAAGATTAACCTCACAGCAGATAATGGTCCACAGTGGGTATCAAGTGCTGCAGTAAACATTTACAAGAGTCAAGATGTATCATCAGGGCTCTTTAATGTATTTTTTTCTTATGCTAGTCTTCATGTTAGACTCAAGCTTGTGTTTGGTTAGCAAGGGATGATTTAAGGTAAGTTAAAACAGGGAGACATTTACACACAAATATGCCCTTGTCTAATAAGGCACTTGATACCATGTATATAACAATAAAGTTGTAAGGGAAAATGAGTCTTGAGTGTAGTGTGTATTGCCTCATCCTGTTTTTCTCTGTGGGAGGATTAGTTAGAAACATCAAATCTTTAGAGGAAGAGACACATACTCCACACACATTCATTGCCTTTTGCTGCAATTTAAATGGCCAATCAGTAATATGCACTCTTTAGTAGCATCTAGTGGCAACTAGTAGAACTACGACATCAGGCAACCATATCTCCCCCTCCTCAAGTCTCAGTTTCAGCCCCAAAGTGGATCTATCTGCAGCATGCAGACTATTACAAAAGACGCCACCATAGAGCAAAACATGCCCACATCAGTTTGCAAACTGCAGACTTGTCCCTAGCTCTGTTCCAACATTTCGCACTGTCCCTGTCAGCTACAGTGGCCTGTAGAACATACAAAACCATGTTTCACAACAGTAACTGAATTAATCATCTTGTTGAATAGAATTGCACTGTGAAATGTCAATGGCGAAATATTCCTTATTGGTAAATTCAGATGTCTAACAGTCCAGGTTCTAGCTAATTAATTTAAAACCTTAAAACCTTTAACCACTTAAGCCACTCGCAACAAGCTTGCAGGTTGTGAACTAAACTGAGCACCATTTGTAATCCCTAGGTCTGCAAGAACAACCAAAATAAAGAGTATGGGGCGGATGTTTGGTTTTGGAAGCTTGAATTTTCTGCAGCCATTGCTATTACAGTGGAGTGACTACTACTAATCAACAGCACTTACAAACTTAGATTAGATAAGATTCAACTTTATTGTCATTGCACAATATACAAGTACTAAGACAATACAGTATAGCATCTAACCAGAAGTGCAAAAGAAGCAGTAAAAGTGCAGTGCAGTGTAAAAAATGTCTAAGTGACTGACTGACGTACTGACATGCTGTGGTAAGCGTATTGCCTCATTTCGAGTCTGTGTACTGTACTGCTAGCGTTTTTGCTGCTCTCTCTCAACTTAGTTTAACTTTGTTATATTGTTCACTACAGCGGCTAATAGCTGCTTTACATTTAAATCTACACTAAAACTACTCAAGCACTCATAGCTCTCTCCGTTTAGTAACTTTCTTGCTAATCACACAACCGTTTTATACGCTAGTCAAATCTGCTAACGTTAGCTAAGTTACTTTTTCTTAGCAATTAGCGATGGCTTCTCTCTCTCCCTCTCACTCTCCTGCTCTCTCTTGCTCAGTGTGTCATATGTTTAGTTATTCCTCAGCCTCCTTTACTGATAATGGTACATGTAATAAATTTATTTGCCGTGTTGGAAGCAAGGCTTAATGAACTTGAAGCGTGGCTCCGCACCATTGAAACCCAATCGTTAGCCGACCTAGCGTAGCTCCTAGCGTTAGTCTTAAGTAAGATCGTTATTCATGTCGGCGGTAATGACACCCAATTGCGCCAATCGGAGGTCACTATGTTGAATTGGTGTGCACATATGCAAAAACAATGTTGGACTCCGTAGTTTTCTCTGGACCCCTGCCAAATCTGACCAGTGATGATATGTTTAGCCGCATGTCGTCATTCAATCGCTGGCTGTCGAGGTGGTGTCCAGCAAACGAGGTGGGCTTTGTAGATAATTGGCGAACTTTTTGGGGAAGACCTGGTCTGATTAGGAGAGGTGGCATAGATCCCACGTTGGATGGCGCAGCTCTCATATCTAGTAACCTGGCTGAGTTTATTAGTTGACCAGAATCGTGACAACCCAGAGTTGAGACCAGGAAGCAGAGTTGCAGTCTTACACGCTTCTCTGTGCTTCCATTAGAATAGTTACACACCCAAATCTCCTTAGAGGCTCTGTCTGCCCCCCGACCTCTTAAATCAATTAAATCAAAGTAAAAAGAAGAGTTATTCACAAAAACCTAATAAAAACCAACACCGTCACAGCAACTGTACAACAAAATAAGACAATTAAATGTGGACTTTTAAACATTAGATCTCTCATCTAAACCTCTATTAGTAAACAAACATATATCAGATTATCATTTAGATTTATTTTGCCTTACAGAAACCTGGCTGTGTCCTGAGGAATATTTTAGCTTAAATGAATCCACTCCTCCGAGTCATATTAATAGATAGATAGATAGATAGATACTTTATTCATCTCCAAGAGAAATTCACAACTCCAGCAGCTTACAGGATACTCACATTCCTTGAGACACAGGCAGAGGAGGTGGAGTTGCCGCCATTTTCATCTCAAGCCTGTCAATCAGCCCTAGACCTAAACTCAATTATAACTCATTTGATAGCCTTGCTCTTAGTGGAGCACAGTACAGCCTATTCTATTTGCTATAGTTTACCGCGCTCCTGGCCCTTACTCTGAATTTTTATCAGAATTCTCAGAGTTCTTATCAAGTTTAGTTCTTAATACAGATAAAGTAATCATAGTAGGTGATTTCAATATCCATGTGGACATTGATGATAGTCTTAGTGTTGCGTTTACCTCATTATTGGACTCAATCAGCTTCTCTCAGAGTGTAAACAAATCCACTCACTGTTTTAGCCACACCCTCAACCTTGTTCTGGCATATGGCATCGAAATTGAACATTTAATAGTCTTTCCACACAATCCTCTTTTATCTGTACCTCTTTTAACTTTTGAATTCCTATTGATGGACTATACGCCATCAGACAAACATATCTTTACTAGATGACTATCTGACAGTGCTGTAGCTAAATTTAAGGAAGTGATCCCATCAGCATTTAATTAATTGCCTTGTCTTAATTCAACAGAGGACTCCTATGCTAAAATCGGCCCCTCCCAAATTGATTATCTTGTCGATAGTGCTGCTGGGTCACTACGAATGACACTAGATTCTATTGCCCCTCTCAAAAAGAGGATAATAAAACAACAGAGATTAGCTCCATGGTATAACCCCCAAACTCGCAAATTGAAGCACACATCGCAAAAGCTTGAAAGGATATGGCATCCCACCAAACTGGAAGAATCTCACTTAGACTTAGTCTTAAAACATATAGGAGGGCCCTCTGTAATGCCAGAGCTGCCTATTACTCATCTTTAATAGAGAAAAATAAAAACAGCCCTTGGTTTCTTTTCAATACTCTGGCTAGGCTGACAAAGAGTCATAGCTCTTTTGATCCATGTATTCCTATGACTCTCAGTAGTAACGACTTCTTGAGCTTCTTTAATAATAAAATTCTAACTATTAGAGACAAAATTAATCACCTCCTGCCCTCAGCTGGCACCAATATATTTTTAGACACAGGAACCTTAGAAACAGATGTAAAACCTGATTTACACTTAAGGCTGTTTTTCTCCAATTGACCTTCCCGAGTTAACGTCAATGATTTCATCATCTAAACAATCAACCTGTCTCTTAGACCCGATCCCAACTAGGCTGCTTAAGGAAGTTTTACCCTTAGTTAGCACTTCTTTACTAAATATAATTAATCTATCTTTATTAACAGGCTATGTACCACAGTCCTTTAAAGTAGCTGTAAACCTCTTCTTAAAAAGCCTAATCTTGATCCAGGTACTATAGCCAACTATAGACCTATTTCTAACCTTCCCTTTCTCTCTAAAATTCTAGAAAAAGCAGTCACCAAGCAGTAACAATAGTTTGTTTGAGGATTTTCAATCAGAATTTAGAGCGCACCATAGCACAGAGACAGCACTAGTGAAAGTTACAAATGACCTCCTAATTGCATCAGATAAAGGTCTTCTGTCTGTAATTGTCTTGTTAGATCTTAGTGCTGCATTCGACACCAATAACCAAAACATCCTATTACAGAGACTGGAGCATTTACTTGGCATCAAGGGAACTGCACTAGGCTGGCTTAAATCATATTTATCAGATCAATTTCAGTTTGTACATGTCAGTAATGAATCCTCTATGCCTGCAAAAGTTAGACACAGAGTTCCACAAGGTTCTGTGCTCGGACCAATACTGTTCACCTTATATATGCTTCCTTTAGGCAATATTATTATCAAACACTTCATAAACTTTCATTATTATGCAGATGATACACAATTATATTCATCAATAAAGCCAGATGAACCCAATCAGCTAGTTAAACTTCAAGCATGCCTTAATGACATAAAGAACTGGATGTGGTGTAATTTTCTACTATTAAATTCAGACAAAACTGAAATTATTGTACTCGGCCCAAAACACCTCAGAAACACATTATCTGATTATCAAGTTACTTTAGATAGCATTGCCCCGGCCTCTAGCACCACCGTAAGGAATCTCGGAGTTATCTTTGATCAGGATATGTCTTTTGACTCCCACATAAAACAAACTTCAAGGACCACCTTTTTTCATCTATGCAACATTGCAAAGATCAGGCACATCCTATCTCAAAAAGATGCAGAAAAACTAGTCCATGCATTTGTTACTTCTAGGCTGAATTATTGCAATGCTCTATTATCAGGCTGTCCCAATAAGTCCATAAAGACTCACCAACTGGTCCAGAATGCTGCCGCACGTGTTCTTACTAGAACGAGGAAAAGAGACCATATTTCTCCCGTATTAGCTTCTCTGCACTGGCTCCCTGTAAAATCAAGAATACAATTTTGTCCTTCTCTTAACCTACAAAGCCCTTAATGGTCAGGCACCTTCATATCTTCAAGAGCTCATAATACCTTATCACCCCACTAGAGCACTGCAGTCCCAGAATGCAGGCTTACTTGTGGTTCCTACTGTCTCCAAGAGTAGAATGGGAGGCAGAACCTTCAGCTATCAGGCTCCTCTCCTGTGGAATCATCTTCCAGTTTGGGTTCGGGAGGCAGACAGCCTCTCTACGTTTAAGAGTAGGCTTAAAACTTTCCTTTCTGATAAAGCTTATAGTTAGGGCTGGCTCAGGTTTGCCTTGGACCAGCCCTTAGTTATGCTGCTATAGGCCTAGACTGCCGGGGGACTTCCCATGATGCAATGAGCACCACTCTCCTCCTCTCCTCCCCTTCTTCATACCCCATTAATTCTTGTTACTAACCCAGCTCCTCTCTTTCCTGTAGTTTTGTGCTTGCTTGTTTCTCTCCATTCTCCCTCTATTGCTTTCTGCAGGTATTTCTGACTCTGGAGTGGTGGAGTCTGGGTATGTGGTTCCAGGCCTCCTGCTCCCCCTGTGATCCTGCTCGCTACATCTCTCTATTATTACCATTTTTCTGTGCATTTTTCCCTGCTTTGTGCTTTGCTGCAGTTGATGGTGCAGTGGTAGAAGTTCACCAGGATCTTAGGAGACAACTGGATTTTCTTCATTCTCCTCAGGAAGATGCTGGTGTGCCTTCTTTATCAGAGTTGAGGTGTTGAGGGTCCAAGAGAGGTCCTCAGAGATGTGGACACCCAGAAATTGGAAGCTGGCCACATGCTGAACCTCCGTTCCATTGATATGAATGGGGTCGTGTGTGTGGCCTTTGGTCTTCCTGAAGTCCACAATGAGCTCTTTGGACTGTCTTCCTGGGGTCTGTTGGGTAGGAAATCCTGTATCCAGCAGCAGAGGGAGGTGTTAATGCCAAGCTCACCAAGTTTGGTGACCAGTTTGGAGGGAATGATGGTGTTGAATGCTGAGCTGAAATCGATCAACAGCATTCTCAAATAGGCGTTGTTGTCATGGTGGTGGGAGAGGGCAGAGTGGAGCGCCGTTGAGATAGGGTCCTCTGTACATTTGTTCTGGCGGTAAGCGAATTGGAGGGGGTCCAGTGTGGGAGGTAGACAGGTTTTGAGATGAGCCAGGACCAGCCTCTCAAAGCACTTCATGATGATGGAGGTGAGTGCAACAGGGCGGTAGTCATTTAGGCTCGCTGCAGTGGTGTGTTTTGGCACCGGCACGATGGAGATGGTTTGAAACGTGAGGACAATAGCTTGGGCCAGTGACAGGTTGAAGATGTTTGTCAGGACCTCAGCCAGCTGCCCAGCACAGGCCCTGAGTACCCGTCCAGGGATGCCATCAGGGTCATCAGCCTTGCGTGCATTGACCTTGCCCAAAAGTTTAAAGTTAAATTCTTTGTGTCGTCAAGTTTATAGCACTCACATTACTTTCCTCAGCCCGGTCACACTTTGAGAGATAGAGAGAGATAGATAGATAGATAGAGAGAGAGAGAGAGAGAGAGAGAGAGTGTGTGTGTGTGTGTGTGTGTGTGTGTGTGGGATGAGGGGGTGGGAGTGGCGTCCGTAGCTACAAGATAACAAGCCAGCAATTGAAAGATAAACACATTATTAATCTGGGAAGACAGGACCCTGCAGCAGCAATAGTGCAGCAATAGTACATTATTGCTAACCTGTCGTGTCCGTGCTGCTGGGTCCTGCCTCATCACTGGCCTGGCTGACAGTGGCCACGGTAACTTTGGCCCCTCCACCACGGAAAAGGTCCATTAATTTTATGCATTTGGCTGCAACCTGCGCCAACATTTTCCTCCACTTAGCCTTTAACTTTTCAGCTCCACTCATTTCTTTTTCCGGCTTCTTTCTTTTTATAATTGTTGCTAATTTAGCCTCCTGTTCTTTCTTTCTTACGTCTTATAATGTAGGCTACATACACGAATTTAGCAGGAAAACTTTCGAACTTCACGGTGTAATGACTGAGCCAATCACATTTCAATAAAAATGAGGATCAGTGCAAATTGGGAGGGGCGGCTTGTATCCCTCAATATTGAAAA
The DNA here is from genome assembly GCA_900302535.1 of Neoniphon sammara. NCBI lineage: Eukaryota > Metazoa > Chordata > Actinopteri > Holocentriformes > Holocentridae > Neoniphon > Neoniphon sammara. The sequence goes on from OMKZ01026219.1 coordinate 20,601, forward strand.
TATAAGATTGGCCCAGTCTGACGAGCAGTGTTCCACTTTGTGCTGTGCGCAGCTGTGAGGGCCTAGCCACGGCCATGCGATAAAACGTTCTGAACACCAGTTGGTTCGGCCTGAAGTGGACCGGCCATTCGGGAGTCCTCCTGAACCTCCCAATGGCCAGCCCGGCCCTGCTCATTACTGAAATGTTTCCTAAGATGGCTGCACCAACTGAAGTAGTTCTAACAACTCAAAACTTACACCAACATCCGACTAGATGTGTAGTATTATGTAAAATAACTGTTGGCGTGGCACTTTGATTTAAAGGATGGTCAAACTTGCTGGAGGACCTGGAGAAACAAATAAAGCATGGTTTACTTCTGCAACATAAAATTAGATCATTAACTACAAACTACAAATTAACTGTGAATTAATGCCACTGTACTAGATAACATACATTTTTGTCGATGTTTTGGTGATGTTACATTAGCTACATTTTCATGTCTTTCTCTCGCTATCATGTAAGCTGTCTGATTAACTTGGGCTACCATTCATTAGGGCAGGACAAACTGATTTTGACTTGCACATTATTGGCCACAGAGAGTGAAAATGTCACCGTTTTGAAAAAATCCCTTTACACCCTACTAGCCAAGATGTACCTTAAAGGAGTAATCCAACGTTTTGGGAGAAAAAAACCTTTTTCTGACTTACCCAGACTGAGACAAGATGTTGGATAACGGATTACCTGACTGGCAGACCCCAGTATGTATGACTGGGGGACTGCAGGTCCGACACTGTGGCCAGCAGCACTGGAGCACTGCAGGGAACTGTGCTCTCTCCGGTCCTGTTCACCCTGTACACGTCCGACTTTCAGTACAACTCAGAGCTGTGCCATGTACAGAAGTTCGCGGACGACACGGCCATTGTGGGCTGTATCAGGGGTGGACAAGAGGATGAGTACAGAGAACTGATCCAGGACTTCATCACATGGTACGACTCCAGCCATCTGCTCCTTAACACCACCAAGACCAAGAAGATGGTGGTGGACTTTAGGAGAACCAGGCAGCACCCTGAGCCAGTTCAGATCAAAGGAGACTGTGTGGAGGTGGTACACACCTACAGATACCTGGGAGTGCAGCTGGATGATAAACTGGACTGGACTGCCAACACGGATGCTCTGTGCAGGAAAGGACAGAGCCGTCTGTACTTCCTCA
>OMKZ01026225.1:0-16421 GCA_900302535.1 Neoniphon sammara
GGTGGGGGGGACTGGATTGCTTGGGTCCTTTTGTTCCCTTAGAGGGACGGGTCACTGCAAATCAATACCAAGTTATTCTGAGTGGATACCTTTATCCTGTGATGATCCTGATGGGAGTGGTTTCTTCCAAGATGACAATCCACAGGGTATGAGGGCTCTGATGAGAATGAAAATGATGTCAATCATATGCTATGGCCTTTACAGTCACACTTATGAGAGATTTTGGACACTCTTGTTTTTTCCTTCAATTTGTCGCCCCTCTGTATTTGTTATGTCCTTCTTTTAACAGTACATGCAGGTAACTGTGCAATTTTAGTTCTCTTAAATCTTAATGCAGCCTCTGATACAGTTGATTATGTAGTTTTTCTTGACTGCCTTAAGCCCTATCACAGATACAGCACTGGATTGGTTTAATTCTTATATCCATATCATTCTTAATTCCAACTGGTAATACATCTGCCTCATCAGAGTTGTGTGGGGTGCAACAGGGCTCTATACTTAGCTCTATCTTATTATATTTTATATGCTCCCTCTTGCTCATGTATTATAACATGTCTTTGCATTGTTATGGAGATGACACTCAGTTATACCAGAGACCCTTATTGTCAACAAACTAAATTCAATGAGTGAGTTTTTGATATTAAGAGTTGAATATCCTAGAATTTCTTACAGCTTAATGACACCAAATCTAAATTTTGGACGCACACATTAAATAAAATTTAAGATAAACTAAGAAAACTAATCTCAAAAATAATACCTGTGACTAGAAACCTCTAGGTGTATTTTTTGACAGCATGAGTAGCTGCAAAAAGTGGTATAGTTCTGTTTCTTGCAACGGAAATGTTTCTAAGAAAAAAGCAAATTCTCAAATGACTACTGTAGGAGAAGGTAATTCATGGCTTCATCTCATCTCTCTTAGATAACTGTAACTCATGTCTCAATCACAATTCCATTTCTCCTCTGCAGTTCATCCAGAATGCTGTGGCAAGGACTCATGCATGGTAAAGAAATCATATCTCCAGTTATTCTAAGGGAGGGGTTCTTTAAAGGTCTTGCTTATCACTTTTAAAGCACAGTAAATTAGAAACCCTCTGACTGCATATGAGTCGAAATGCATCCTATTGTCAGGCAGGGTCCTCCTCACTGTCAAGACTCAAAATAAATGAACATTTTTGGCCACCATTCCGACTCTTAAACCGTGGCCTGACCTACCCAAAGAGCCTTGGCTGACTCAGTACCTCTTTACTAATACTCTAAATTAAATCTAGATTTAATTCCACTACTTTAAATCACTTATCACAACACATTGACTTGCATTATGTAATGGATTCAATCTTTATTTTATTTTATTGATAATTGAATGTAATGTTTTTCCATTAATTCTATTATGTATACTTTTTAGGTTCACAGAATCCACAGGGTTTACCTGCTTCAGTTGGAACAATGTGTTTTGGTGCAAATCAAACGTGTAACCTATTCTCTTTCATAGCATGTTAAAAAGATTGGAAAATGTATAGCAAAACTTCTGAAAGTCTGGAGGAATGACTGAATGAAATTGCTATACCCTTGTGGGACTTTATAATAATTTTCCAATTTACATTAACGATTTAAATTTTACATATGTCAACACACTGAATGAGTTGTCTCAGGGTATGTGGATTTTATTTTCAAAGCACTGACAAGTATTTTTTTTTATAACTTCTTGAATTTTTAAAATTTTCTTCCTTTTTCACTGTTACTGTTTGTCTCTTCTACTAGCATGTTATTTAATGTTATTATGACAGTTTTTTTTTATTGTATTTGACATGAACAGTTAAAAAAAATTAAAAATTAAAAAAGAATGTTGAGATCTCAACTTTAATTTTAGTAATAAGTACTACTACTCTATACTGCAGATTCCCCCAGAGATATTATTAATAATAATTAATGTTTCTTCGTTTTCGTTTTAGTATTTTCTATTACACTAAAATGTTGCTACATTTGCCATTAGGGGGCCTCTGTAGCCTAGCGGAAAAAAGCATAAATGTCAGGCGGAAAGGTCTGTGCCTTCTCCACACGTGGAAAAGGAAGTTACATGCAATGGCCTCATAGAGCTTTGACATCAATGAGGTTACTAACATGTCAGACAAAGCGGAGGTTAATCTAACTGGAATCAAACAAAGTCAAGGTGTTTGGCTAGTGAAGGTTTGTTAACCCTTACATAAAAATGAACCGATGATGAACTGTGCGATTCCCGATATGTAATGTCAAATTCCATTCAACAATCTGACTGTTAATGTTGACTTGATAGATTGACTACATTCCACCAAGCGATACGTCTGTCAAACAATATCTGTAGGCTACTTTCAGAGATGGTTAAGGCTGTTCGCGTCCACCCTACAGCTGTACAAATTATAATTGAAATGGTACTGGTGCAGCTAGGTGTATGAGATAGATGCCGAAATGGAGAATTGATCCTTATATTTCACAAAATTTCTTAAGATGTTTATGTGGTTTGTGTTTGTGATGATAATTTAACTTAAACAATGAATTGTCAGATTTTTGAATGGAGTTGGTTCTTTTCCTATGAGAGAATGAATATTGAGGCTAAGGTTTTGTCTGTGTGTGTGTGTGTGTGTAATCCATCAGGTTCCCAAGTATTTATCTCTGCAGTGGGACACAGCCACAGAAAAGGGAGAAGTTGGGAAGCTTACAATTGGAAAGTATGCACATAACCTAGTTTATTCATGATATTGTGAAGTTTTAATTCATGTCACTGTAGCATTGAGGTAACTTGCTTTCAAACTCTTTTTGGTCTTATCGTCCTCTTTCCAGGAAACAAGGTAAAGCAGAGGTGAGACCACTTCATTTTTCTGCTCCTTGTACAGTGGGCCTGTGTAAGTTCTGTCTATGGGATAGTGGCAGTAACACTCACCTTGCACATTTCTAGTACCAGTAGTAAAGGTGATCCTAAACCCTTTACCTTCCAAATGTGTCTTTGTTTGGGTTCAAATATGTGCGTCTTATTTAGCAGAATACAATTCCCAACTACTTAATTTTCATAGTTCCTCACGTTTCATACTGTGTGTATTGGATATTTTAGTATATTTTCATATTGTTAACACTTTGTCAGTATGTTCTGTTCTTATTTTGCACATTCATACACTGCTGAGGTTAATATTTTATATCTTTCATTCATACATTAATATGTTTAATGCCACCCTGTTTGCTGTGTGATATTTATATTCTACTTCTCTGTGCTGCATCATGTCACTATTTGCTGCTGCAATGGCATAATTTGCTCACAGGTTTCATCTTATCTAATCTCATTTTACCTTGACAGATGAATTAAAGAGCATGATGTTTAAATGGCTGGAGAGAATGACTCCACTGTATTTGTTAGGTGAATTTCAGCCTGGATGAGCAGCTGACTACCCTGAGCTCTCTAGGGGGGAAGAGTGCGTCGCTGCAAGTCCCAAGGGATCACCCCTTCACCATGCACACAGTAGGTGGGCAGACCCTGGCTGTCTTCACCCAGGATGACGCAGGTAAGTCTCCACTCCAGTCGTGTTCTCTGCATTTACTCCTTTAGCGCTGCACTGTGGTAAGGTAAAATGCATGGCAAACTGGGCTATATAGTCCAAACCAAAATAGACTTGCAGCATATTATTCCTGTTATCTTGCCCAGTTCAAAGTTGTTTGGTGAACTCAGCAAAACTGCCAAACCCAGACACACAAGATCCAAGAGTCTGTCGAATTGTAACAGGAAACAAATCCTGGAGTTCCGCTGATAGAGAATACAAGGTAAACTCTTTTGGATAACAGTACTCAGAGAATTCAAGAGGGATAATGGCATACCCTGGGGTTCAAAACTCTTAAGTTAAATAAATTAAAATATTTAAATTTAAATAAGTTAAATAAACTTAGTTTGGATGTCAAACAAACACAAGTCCATGTTAAACAGACATGGACTTACACAGTCTGTCTTCAGTTATCAGATGGCATTAAAGTCTTAGTTCTTGCTTCTTAATTCCTGTAGCTTTGGAAGAAACTGGATTTCACCCATTGATTGTGCTGTAAAATTCATTGGAATAACATGAATGACTTCTGTTTTGTTGTGGAATTTTGCCACAAGGCATACTGTCTCAAACCGCCTTCTGAGCCAGAGGGATTTGCAGGGATTTGCGTCAAACCTTGAGCATAAAAATAACTGCAGAACAGGATGGTTGGGTGTCTAGAAGAATGTGCCCAGTGAATTAGATTAGGCTTCTGCTTTCTTTGGGATGGTTCTGTTTGATGACTTTCATGTACTAGACCAATAAAAGCCAGTAATAGTAAGCTTTATTTAATTAGCTCTTCAAATCATTGCAGAAGGGATTTATAGAAAAAAATATTAGCAGGTCAGAAAGATCAAATTAAAACTAAGTAGAATGGAAAAGGTCAACAAAATTTTAATAACATACATTTGATTAAAAATGTTAAAAAGCAAAAACACAATAAATAGACTAAAATTACCGATAGCAAAACTGCCTCCATAACATCAGTAAGAGAAGCAGCTTTTCACATGGTCCTAAAATGCTGTACTGATTTGACTGCCATTATCTACTCAGGCAGGTCCTTTAAAAGCCCAGGGAACCTGATGGAAAATGCACAATCACAGTTAGGATAACAGCTTTAATTTGATGAAAAGGTACTGTTATATAGCCAGGGTCTATAAAAACTCAGTAAAATATCTGCTGGTTCTTATGGTACTGGATAGCTGAATATTACTAGCATAAGAATGAAAAAGAATGCTGTGTTTTTGAGTGATGTGGCCAAATGAGAACATGATTAGAGGTACAAAATTGATGCCTAGAGGACACTCCAAATCATTTGTGAAGATGAAGAAAAATGTCAACTTATATGATTAAAACTGGACATTCGCCGGTGACTGCTGCTGAAAAGGTCATTTGCAGCTTTGGGGGATAAGAGTAGTGCAGTGCTCTGAAATCTGATTGGAATTTAGTTTTAACTAATGAAAGAAGAGGATTCAGGACTTCTTTGTCTAAAACTGTTGCTAAAAAAGGAGGTTGGAGTTATTCTAAGGGCATGTTCACACCAGGCATTTATGGAATGGTTTATTTAAAATTTGGAGCATTTAGTCCCTTAGTTTTGTTCAGCTGGACGGGCAAGATTAATATTATTGGAATTCAAGTACTACCAAATAAACACTTGAAATAGGCACCTGAAAATGTGGGTCTTGGGTCCAGTTTGATACTCTGATGCCCTGATATCCCTGATTGATACAACACAATAGTTATTAAATCTATACCCAGTTCACAAAAGCTCCAAATACCTGGTTTCTGGTAGGTCTTTGCTGGGAAAAATCCTCTGGCATATTTTTTGTTTTGTTTATTGAACCTCAAACAGTGGTTCGATTAGAATAAACAGAAGAAATACTGGGTTAGCTTGAGCAGTGATAGTCTACGTGGCTGAACAGACAAATAAAACAGTGAAACCTACGGAAACTCAAACTCCATCAACAAAAAATCTAAGCAAAACCAAACGGATGAATCTCTGAGCCAGAGTGAACAGTGGCATTGAGGTTTCCTAGATGACAAACGGTACAAGAGAGGAGGAGGGGCAATGTCGATGTGGCTCAGTGCAAGATTGCACTGTTCCAGGGGCGCTGCAGATCCTGAAGAAACTGGCTGAGATGCTGGAAACCTTAAGACAGGGTATGAACAACAGCCTCTCTCCAGTGGAAAAAAACAAGTCATCCAGTTCATTAGGCCTTGAGGGAGCACTGAAAGAACCTGCTGAAGAGGTCCACCAAGATTCCTCTCCTCTGGCAAGGAGTGGAACATGAGGGTCTACCTTGGCAAACACCTGCAATTCCCCACACGATCCTCATGATCCTAACCCTCCAGTCCTTCCAGTCATACTGGTGTGCTGCCCACGAGTGGAAGCAGCTGAAGTACTTAGATCTGGCAGAGTGCAAACAGGCTGACTGGAGGACCATCATCTACCCTGGATGCAGGGACTTCATCAGTACACCAAGACCATGACTACTGTGTTACATGGGAATGAGTGGTGGGAGGCTCCACAGGGCCACCAGAGAACTGTCTGAAGAGGTAGAGAAGGGCAGCTTTTGGCTGTGGTAGAGGAGGAGTAATAGGAGTTGGGGGACAAAATAACCTAAAGGGCAGCTGCAGGGGTGGCAGGGAGATGTTTTGCAACTGCTAGCCACCAGGAGGTGTTCCCGGGGCCAAGGGAACGAAACTGTAGGGTCATTGCTTGTGGTCCCTGGCTGATGTCCCTGCAGCTGACCAAAGGGCACCATTGCAGGTGTGGCAGATAGTAATGTCCAAGAGGTACTGTAACCTGAACATCCCAAAGATTTCATCTGATAACCAAATGTGCATGTCAACCCAAACTAACACCTTCATGAATATGATTTCCTTTTAATTTCCATGCTGCCTAATGATACGTTACTGTGCGGTGTGTAATTTCTGTCACAGTATGCTGCTAGTATACACAAGAAAAGTAGCGCCTGAACATAGCTGTATTACTTTACATTGTTTGTAGTCTGCATATCCCACGTTAGATTGTGCACTATGCTAGTCTCATCCCAAGCATCGGGTGTCTCTTGTACCATGGACCTTGGAACCATTGTCACCAAAGACTGTTCTATGTATTCATTGTTTCTGATTCATACTATTGTGTATGCAGATTGTGGCTGTACAATAAAGAATGATGATGAAAATTACATATCTATCAACTTTAATAATCAGTTGCTTAGCTTTTGTGCACTTGCACATTTTCAGATGAAGTTTAGTTACATAAGCTCATGTGATGACTCTTAAATGCCATTCATTGCATGTTTAATACAAACCTTTGCTGACACTCTCACTCTGAAGCCCTCTCTGCTCCCTCTTTTGAGCATGAACAATATCTGTGGTGTTTATAAAATTAATGTAGCTCTCTATGATAGCCACTAGTGATGCGCGGATTGAACCACGACCTGCAGGTCCCATGGGTCAACGTGGATTCAGGTGGTTATGGGTCAGCAAAACAAAGTTTTAGACAACTGCAGGTAGGTTGTGTGCCGAAAAGATTAAAACAATAACAGTATAAAGTACCATACAGAAGAATATTCACTAAATTAATTCATTTTCATTACTGCTTTAAAACCTCTTGGCATTATGCAATATTGTGCAAGTGGGTTCAGATGTGGGTTTGAGTTTGATTCAATTTACCACCATGTCAGGCCACTGCAGTCTCGTGAGTTACCAATGTGGGCGGATTCAGGTGAATTTAGAGTTGACCTGTGCATCACTAACGGCCGTTGTTAGCTGGCACAGTATGGACATGGTCTGGAGACAATTTATGGCCAGGTTTTGAAGCTTTAAAATGGCACCATTGGCTATGAGACTTTATACTCCCATTCTAGCCATGTAAAATGGATGTAACAAAGATCTTCCATTCTCAGAATGTGGACAGCATGTTAATCAAAGAGACTTACTCAGGTTTTAAGTTAACTGGTGCATATACAGTATTGCTCCAACCTGCAACAGGACAGAATCACAGCATGACCAGTGTTCCATGTTACATGCAAAATATGTAGCCTAAATGTTTAATATTTAATGTTTAAAGACTATTTTTTCCAGCATTGTCCTTTTTTACAACAAACTCGTAGTTAAATGTAGCTCTCAAACATTTTTTTTTTACTTTCTGACAGCCCACAACTTTGAAGGCACTTTGGCTAACATTTCAAATAGGTCATGTGAAACAGACCCTACATGACCTTGTCCAAATTGCCTGCTATTAATTCCAAAAATACGTGCTATTAGAGCTGAAGTGCCAACATTTTTTATTCAAAGAGTCACACAAAAATCTGGTTTTCTACTGATGGGAATTGGAGAATGGAATGGTATCACTGCCCACAAGCAGTCCCAGTGCTAGCAATATTCTTGTGAAGTGATCACTCTTATCACCAAAAAAAAAAATTAGGAATCTTACATATAATCATACTAATATGGTGTTCAGCAGTAGACTTTGGAATCAGATTTATCTTTCTTTTGCCAACACTCAAAGAATATACACACAATATATGCGTTCTTTGACACTGACAGTTAACTTTCTCTTGTTCCACATTCAACAGCGTCTTGTTATGTTGATGCCAGATGTAAAAAGGGTCACTGAGTCGAGGATGTATCCTATAGTATGAGTAGGCTTCAACCTAGTTGAGGCTAAAAGATAGAACAGGGTGTCTGAATTCAGCAGTGAGTCCCTGAGATGAGCAAAAAACAAACAAACTCATAATTACTCTCCGGTAGTTGAACTTTATCCTACTTGTGTATAGAAAATGTCAGGGGAAAAAAAAGGATGAAATTACTGTTTAGCTTTGAGCACTTATGTGCATTGAGTAAAGGGACCTTGCCGTGAATGAGAAAGCACATTCCTTTAAATAAGAAGTAACCAAAAGAAACAGAAAAGTATTCATGTAATTCCTGGTGAGACTGCTATTCCATCACCACAGCCAGATAAACGGTGCAGGCAGATAGAGAGAGATCAAAATTCGAAAGCCCACCTCAGTAAACTGAAATGTAATTACTTTGATTTGTGTGTCCACAGAAAATCATTTTGTACTCGAGCAAATAAAGGCCCTTATACAGGTCAGAGTTAGTTGCACATTTGGTCGCAGCAGAACAATGTGCAGGCAAGCCCACATGAGGTTGATTATTTCTGTTGGCGGTAGAGGACCTAGAAAAAGGAACACATAACTATTTGCCAGTAGAAGTGTATCACGGCATTATTACTGTGGTAGATGATGGACTTCAGTATAAAATGCATTCACCGTCGGGACTTTTTGGTTATCATATTCTTATGCTACAAAATGATTTTATCATGTATTGATTTGGGGTATTTGGTCTAAAATCTACATCTTTATACCACTTTTTTTTTTCTTTGACACCACAGGAAGATGGGATCAGCTGTGCTCCATAAATGATACAGTTATACTGCAGCAGTTTTAAAACAGAAAACACCATTAAATCCCACTAGGAATATTGATATATTTACATAATATTTTGCCACTAAGAGTGAGGCTAAAATGAGTAATGGGGGGTAAATTGTGCTTTAGACTAGATTTACCTCATTTGGAAGTGGAATTTTATATTTCTCCTCTGGTCCTTTGTGTAGATTTCAGACCAAAAATATCAATTAGGAGTATTTTGATCTCATTTTGTGGCATTAGATAATGTGCAAAAAGTCCAAAGGGATGAACACATTTTATTGACTGTTTATTTGGAAATGTTGTCAGGATGTGCCAGATGTTGAGTTGAACTGAGGATTTCCCAGAGGCTCTTTGTCAAACTGATAGTGTGCCAGCCTGGTTTCTACTGCAGGATAGAAATCAACTATATGCAGTATGGCCAACCAAAGCTATGTTTAGTCCATATTGATATGGTAATATCGTCGCCTTAATCAGAAATGCTCGAATGCTGATGCAATGCTCTGTAGGCCACTGTCATGGCAACGTAAAAGATTTCCCATAAATTGTTGCACATCCGCCACATCTCCTGTCGATTATCCTTCCTCTACCAAACTGTGCTTATGAAATGTGGTCAAAATTGAAATTGAATCTTTCTTTTGATCAGGCATTTTACAGTCACAAGGTTTCTTCTCTTACCACCCTCATGTGTTTTAAATGCACCCACTCTTACATGTCCATTAATACCTCCTACATGTGATAATGGATTTCTCTCTGTCTCTCTTTTGTAAGCTTTTTCCTATCACATAAGTGTTATTTTACCACCCCAAAAAACCTTTGAAACGTTGCACCAAATTCCCAAGCACACGTGCTATACAATAGGTCACACTTACGTAAAAATATCAAAGTATTATATATCAGATGTCAGGGGAGGTGATAAGATAATGTGTTTTTGTTTGTGTGGAAGGATGGCATTCACGCAGCATAAAAACCTTTGCATCTTTAAGGTGTCAGCGGTCTTGTTGGCTGGCTTCGCAGTGAAAGTGCGGTGGATAAATATGCTCAAATAAAAAAGAAGGGTAATGTCCTCGGGAGATGTAGTGGTACTTAGTTACTATTTACCTGACAGGCGTTCAGGTCCGCCCACGCTCGCCCACAGGAAGATGTGCTGTATGACACCGTTTGCCCACACACTTTCTCACTGTCTCGCTCTCGTCAACACACACCGCTGGCTCCTCGCTCGCGTACCTGCACTCACATACCTGAACTCGCTTGATCCGTACTTGCTCTCTCATCCGCGCGCGCACGGTGTTCTTTTGTTCAGCGCACGCACACACACACGTATACACGCGCGCGCGCCTCACACCCACTCACATTTCAGTGATTCTTGAGAACTGGGTTGAGGCAGTAAATACGGTTAATCCCACTTATAAAAGAGCTTTACCATATGAGGAAATTCAATCAAGGACAAGTCCTCACAAGTCCTCAATTTTAATAGGACAGGTTCTTAGCAATTAATAACCTCATTTGATTTTACCTTTTATTTTTTATTTTTTGACAATAGAAAGCTTAATACTTTTGTTCGGCACAGTTTAGGAGCAGCAAAATCTTCATCTTTGCCCAATAGTTATGTTGAGTGCTAACCTTTGTTCATTTATTGGATCACCCCACATATGCTTTTTTTTTTTTTAAATCTCCCATTATGCAAATTTATCTAAGTATTAAAGGTCTAAGATAATAATAATAATAATAATAATAATAATAATAATAATAATAATAATAATAATAATAATAATAATAATAATGATACTACTACTACTTCAACAACTAATAATAATGATAATAATAATGATAATTTTTATTGATGATAGTGCTTTTCAGGGTACTCAAAGACACTTTACATGGAGTCATAAAATAAAACATTCAGTAAAAACAACAGAAACAAATGTGATAACAGAAAAAACAAGGACAGTAAGATAAGTTAAGTTGAAAACATTTTAAAGATTAATGATGATGATTAAGAATAATTTCAGATGTGATGTATTGAAGTTCAGGGAAATAAAAGCTTTAATAAAATATCACTATTAGCTGAACAAGATATGAGCATCATTATTTAAAATCAGCAGAAGGTCCATTTGATGGAGCCAGCACACCGAGTCTTGTTCAGTCCAAACGATTCTGAAATAGTCAAATTAAACACTTTAGGATGGTGAGGATTTGACATGACAGCAGTAATAATCTTTGATATCAAGAAGAAGAATACATATGAATGGAAGAGAAAATGCTAAAATCTCCAGGGAAAATAAATAGTGTCCACATGGTGTTTTCTAAAGTAGAATGCTCCGTCTCCTATAAACTTTACATACTGTAGTTTTTTCTGTTGATGTTCAGACAGATTTTCTACCGTACAGGAGTCTGCACTGTCTGAGTCACACAGAAATCACTGTCCTTCACACAGTGAACTTACAGTACTACTATAACTGCTACTACTACTGCTAATACTGCTACCGCTGCTGCTACTGCTAATGTACTACTGCGCCTACTACTTCAAGTATTTTTGTTATTACAAGTGCAACAACTTCTAGTACTACTACTGCTACTTCTGCTACTGCAACTGCTATTTATACAACTAATAGTTTTACAGCTACCAGAAATGTTACTAGTAGTTCTACTATTACTGTTGATACTACAGATATATTGCAGTAATATTACACCACTATAGTACAGTACCACAGTCCCACGCTTGTTTATATCCTGCATAATATCCACATCAACATTAGTGTGCAGGCGTCAGTATTTCATCAGTTCATTTTGGATGTTAACAGAATAAACTTTGTCCACTGGTGATCCAGGATCGAATGAGAAACCCTCTCTCATATTCATGCACTGTTATCCGCCTAGCCGTACCCAGGCACATCCCTATGATCCAAACATTTCAGACAATGCATTTCCCTATCTCTCTTAACAATGTATTCAGTGAGCTAACAAGTGCTATAGGGGCTGCTAATAGCAACCGCCAGTAATTTGATACATGCATGAAGAGTGTGTTGGCATGGTTTTTGTAATGTAACGCTGCTAGCTAAGTGTTCCTCCATTATTTTTGCTCTCGTTGTTCTGCTTCGTTCCAGCAAGGACCAGGTATTGATTAAGAGGTTGCTAAGCAACAGGCATGGTTGCCACAGAAGCTGGCAGAGGAGAACAGAAAGCCAGCTGTAATGTACTGTTCCGTTATATCCCATCCTTCCTCTGGCTGCCTTTATGGGAGCTTTTCACAACAACTTATCTGTTAAAATTACTCAAAGCTCACATCCCTGCCTGTGCTCCTGGATGTCCTGAAGGTACAAACATTTAAGGCAAGTCAAAGGAACAGGGCGCCTGAAGGTGGCAGAAAGCCACGTGTATGAAACATATCCAGTGTAATCCACGTATGGATTACACTCCATTTGTAATGTGCAGTACATTCCAGGAGCCATTTTGCAAGTGTTGTAAATTACTTTTTCCTCCTTCCTTCAACCATGCGTGTCTGACTTGTCAGCAGTTTCCTACATTTCCCAGCATGCCCCCCAACAGACAGGAACTTGTTGCTTTCAGTCAGGACATATACAGTGAAGATGGCTAGGTAGCCAACTAGTTGATGAGCACTCTGGAGTGTGTTTGTGCTTACAGCCATTTATGTGAAACCGTATGTCTTTGCATTGCATTCTGATCTATTGAGTAACTGATGTCTCTGAGAATCTGGAGAGTCTTGAGATATCTTCTACGGATTTCTCCCTGTACGATTGTTGAATGTTGGTTTTAAATGTTGAGCCTGGAAAGAATGCCTTGCTTTTTGAGGGACTGACACCAAAACCCAATGTGGACTTTTTGGATCACTGAAAAATTTTACAACAAAAATTTAAAATATACCACCAAACAAAATACAAGGCACATCACCAGAATGCTACTGTATATGGTTGGTATCCCTAATTGTTAAGGGAAATTATATCCACTTGTGTTTATTCAGGCAGATGGAATGAAACATAAACCTTTTGATGCCTGTACATCAAACTTGCTATTACAAACTCTAAATGCAAGTAATATAATACAACTTAGGTAACTGTGTGTTCTGGTGAAATCATCTTCATAGCAATTGCCTTACTGTCCATCTATGCTTTGACTTGATACTACTGAATGTAAAAAGAATCTGGCAGTACCACTATCCAATTTCATATTTTTTAATTGAAATGAAACTTAATTAAAAATAAATGTGACAAGATGGTGAAAACTTCAGAACCCCTGAAAACTCTTTGACATTTCAGTGTTTTTCAAAAACTTCTATGGTATAATATAAAGAGTTTTCCAAGAGTTTGTGCCAAAAAAGTACGACAAAAGGCAATCCAAGGACTGCTTTGTTTTGTTTTCTTGTCATATGACAAAATAGAACATGAATACCCTTTGAAAACCTGAACCGTATTGTTTTCCCAGACAAACTGAGTGCGTTGCATAGACTGTAAAAAAAACTTGACTTGTCATTTCTCCCACTAATGTACAAAACCCAGATGTAATGTGGTGCACTGATAAATTGCAGCGCTCTTTTCTCTCTTTGTCTCTCTCAATGCGGAGAGCTTTTCACACCAGATTGTCAACTGAAATTGTTCAGGGTGAAAGCTTATAGCTCTCTGCTCATGGTCCTAGTTTTCTGGAAAGTAAAAAACACTTGAGGTGAGTCACAGAAAGAGCAAGGACACAGAGAGAGTGGGGAGGGGGGGAGTAATGAATAGACATCCTAAATTTAACTCAATCTTCCTAAATTCTAAACCATGTGTTGTCATTTTTGAAAACCCTTTGCTGAATGAAAAACTACAGCATATTGTAGGAGGAGAAGAAACAGTGTGTCACACATGCAGCAAAATATGTATTACCTTGTCTCAGTTTAATACTGGATGTGAACGGGGGGGCGGGGGTTTGTATGGCAGTTCACATGTCCTTTGATCATTTTCTCTATTGATTGATAGGTCCCATATCTTTTATTGTCTGTTTGTTTTTTGTTTTTGCTGCCAATAGCCGAAGTGTTATGGTGGTGTATTTGCATTTGAGAATTTTCATGCTCAAAAAATAAATAAATAAATAAATAAAATCCTAACAATGACAAGTGTTCAGTGTTTCCTCTCAAATTGTATTCCTGGCAGGGTGGAAAAGCCTAATAATAAATATAGCTGCTAGCAGCAATTAGCAGGGTCTAAACAAAGTGAGAACTGTAGTGCCTCATCTTTGCCAACTCTTTGGCACATTCTGTACACGTCCCATAAACTGTAAACTTTGCCGGTGTCTTTCGGACACTGGAACAAGGCAGAGCACACCAATTTTAATAATCATAAAACATGTCATTACTAAGGTGCCACGTACATTTGACATGTCATGAAATTTGGTATGCTAAAGTAGAATGACTGAGCAAAAACATAGATCGACTTTTGTGGCAGGCAAAATTTCTAAAAAATTTGCAGACCAAAGCGTAGTCATCATTAAAAAGGAATATTCCAACGTTTTGGGCAAAATACCATTTTTCTGACTTACCCAGACTGAGACAAGATGTTTGATACCATTTTCACCTCTGTTCATCCACTGGTTCGGTTTTCATGTTAGGTTAGCGTAAAGACTTGAAGTCTACAGGAGTCATTAGCCTAGCTCTGTCAAAGTGAAAAAATAAACCTTACAGCAACTTCAAAGCTGTCTTATTTATACAATATATCATGTGTATTTGAAATACATGTCTTGGAAAAATTTTTTAGTACTTTTTAGTATTTAGTATTCTTTTAATGACATGGGACCACTTTTTATGAGCCACGTCCCACAATTGATTGGCCTATAACAGCCAATTGATTTAAAGTTGCAGCAACCTTTTGATGGATCATTAGTCTAGGAGTTGTTGAGAAAATTCAGAATTTTGGAAAATTCAGTCAAGCAGAAATTGACTACTGTGTGCATTTGACTGGGCTTTATCCAAAGATCTACAAGAATTTTGATTCTAAATCAAATGATTCACAGGTTCTTGGCTGAAATGTAAAGTTTCTGGTCATAACGCCACTATCTGGCCGATCACTATAATTTGTTTTCTTAGATTTGAATCCTCTGCCAGTACTATCTGCCAAGTTTGGTTGCTGCGGGTTTGATGGTTTTTGAGCTCCAGATACTTATGTGCTGTCTCTGCAAATAATGCTGTCTCTGCATAATAATAATTACAACTACAGAACAAGAAGCATTTTCATGTGTACTGTGATTAAAATTTGCGTTGGAGTCAGTTCAGTTTAAGGGCATCCCATAGAGAGGCAGTGAACTATTGCTCACTTCTGCATTAAAATATGTAATCAAAAACACAGCATCATATCCATCGTACCGCAGGTGAAAAACACCATTTCCCAACTTAAGAAAAGGGCAATAAAAGCCCTGTATAACACCAAACCAATACATCACTCTAACCCTTATCATAACTAGACATGAAATCCTCTTCAGGGATCTCGGGAGTTCATTTAACAGCATGAGATTGTATTTACACTTCTGTCATATTCACAGTAGTGTTATTGTTTGAAATCTCTAGTGGGTAGTAGCATCATTTCGCAAAACCTTTAGATCTATGCAGGCTGTTGGATGTATCCTGTGCAGACTGTCGTAGGTGTTTTATTGAAGGAGTATGGCTGGCTCAGCTTTGTGGGCTCATTCCAACACCGTGGCTCATGAATCGCTGAGGGTTTAAAGAGGAATATCTCTTGACTGGAAACCTCTTGAAAAGCATGACTTTCGCTAAAATCAGACTTTGTACTCAGACGCCACATGCTTCCAGGACTGTGTCTAACCCCATTCACAAGGATTCAGCGGGCCCTGCAGCGTTAAAGTGAGATGTTGGCATTCATGTCCAGTCCTCAGGAGTTCTAGGTGCTGCACTTAAAAAATTATTCACTGATGAGTTTGAGCTTGGGCTGTTTTCCCGGCTGACGTCAAAGAATACGTCTAGGCATTGTGTTTAGTGTATTGTGTGGAGGCTGAGACTTTGTTCTGCTACAATCATCCAAGGGCAGGCTTCAGAGTTCCTGCTGTCAGAGAGATCCAGTCTCTTAGGTATACTTACCGTCAGAGCTGGTTGGAGCTGTCACTTCTGTCTTGTTGCACTGCTCTCCACTCTCTGGCAGCACAGTCAAATGGCATAGAGAAACCTCAGGTCTTGAAATACCAGTGTTGCAGAAATTGATTTACAATATCTCATTTGCAAGGATTCTTTTTTTGGACATTTCAGCAGGTGTTTTTAATGAGGTTATTACTTTATTGCCTCGTGACCTTTGCTTTTCAACTTTTATTTATCTGAGGAAAGTCAGCTGAGTTCTTTTCCAGCAAAATCCTGGTTTTCTTTTATAGCCCTACGCATTCCGTAGGCTCGGGGTCCTGCTTGGCCAAACTCGTGACTCAAACTCATCCTCAATTTCTAGGCTTTTAATAC
>OMKZ01026225.1:19500-34400 GCA_900302535.1 Neoniphon sammara
TTTCTCCCTCCTCTGCCATGTCTTCTTATTCTGGAGTTAGAGGAGAGAAATTGGAGGTATGTTAGTCATCCGCTGGGCAAGCAGCAGCAGTGTACGACCATGGCAACATGATAAGGAGGGGTGTGTGAGAGAGAGAGAGTGAGTGAGCAGCTTGTATGATGTAGGAGTTGAATTTGCCTGGCAACAGGTGAAGAGAGTGAGACCAATCGGTAGATATTAATCCATTTTTAAGAGCTTTTCTGACTATTTTTTGCAAAATTACATGTGATACCGCTACTTTGCTCTTTCTCTACCTGCACCTCTCTCCCTCCTCCACTATCCCTCGCTTCCCTTGAGTGAGGTATGCATCAGTCAGAGCTAACGACTAATAAGTATAGCAGTCCCCATCATCAAAAATGCATGGACCTGATCTGCAATTAAAAAGGCCATGGGTTTGATGTCTCTGACAGCAGACTGTCAGCGCAAGGTGTCTCCTTTGTGTGTTTGTGTGTGTGTGATTTCTGAAAAGCCGAGGTTCGGTGAGTTCATCCTCCCATCAGGTGCATGCGTTTGCCCGGTTGCACATGGCATGCATGTGTTTGTGTTGTAAGCTGTTTGTATTTTTTTGCTTTATGAGGAGTGGGCTGAAGATGAGCTTTGGCCTCCTGATGTCAGGAGTGTGTGTGTGGGCGTATGAATCATGATGGGGGTGGGGGCGGTGGCAGTGGTGGGGGTGACGGGTCGACGACAGTGCCTGCTGTAGCAGATGGTTTCGGCTGGCAGGAAGGGAAAATACACGAGAGAGTTAAAGTGAAAGATACAGTATATACGTAAGCTTGCCAGTTGTTGCTCTTCATATGGGTGTGATTGGCAACTTCAGTCTGCCCGAGAAAACTTTTCACATTAACATAACAGTTGTAAATGGTGTTGAGAAGTTAACTGTCTGAAAATAATTAACTTAAATGATAAGTTCTGTGTTTTCAACTCAGTCTGTATTAAAATTTTAATTCCCATCATTTGGAGATTGGTACACAGCCAACCTCTGTACTAGTTTTATTAATGCAAAACATAATCCTGTGTTGATGAGCAACACAGTCCAATAATCATTTTTGGCCACTCAAAAACCATTATAAATGTCCTTTTTGAAAACAGGAAACTCACTGTACAGTTGTGTCGGTGACCATAGTACATCGCAAACATTCGTAACCTTCCACAGAGCAGCACAGAGAGGAGTTCAGAAAGTTGTAGCTAGCATGACTTAGCAGAACCAGCAGCTGAACCTCAGAATGAGGATGTGTACAAGGTAATGTATTATTATTAATGCTAGAAAGCACAGTTTGCAGTGATTTCTTTTGCTGGATAGTTTTATGATGTATTTGACTGTGCCATGTTTTTATATTTTCAAAAAGTATATTTATTATGGTTTTTGAGAGGCATTGTCCTGGTGGACTGTGTTGAAGGTGAGCAAGAAGCTGCAGCAAAGTGGTAAGTCCCCCCTCACCAAAGCTATCACAGAGGTTGTGCTATGTATGATTACAAATGATGGGAATCAACATTTTAATATAGCCTGGATTGAAAAATACTGATCCTATCCCTTAAAGACCCACTCTGCTTAAAATCATCTTTTTTTCTGTTTTTAATGTTTGGCCAGATAATCCACAACTATACTGATGTATTCTATGAGCTCCACTTGTCATGGAGCATTGTTTTTGCTTCATGGTGGTCAAAACGCTACTTCGCTGTTGCACTCACAGAAATCAGGATTGAGGCAAGTTTGTTGTTTGTTTCATCATAGACCAGTAACCAATCTCACTATCTATCTGCATATTTAGCCAATGCAGTTCAACATGATAAAGTACACTAACTGCCTTTCTCCAGAGACTTTCTATGGTTTTCAAAGCGTTTCTTCCTAACGGAGCATCTGGGTGTTTATATTTACAAGGTAGGTAACGTTAACTGGTATCAGAGGTGGCGACCGTTTGTTCTGGCTAACATTAGCAACACACAGCTGATTGATAAAGTAATCAAGCTGAAGGCTCACGTTATCTATTACCGTTACGTTTCTAATGTTGTAGAGAGTGGTTCATTAAAAAGTACAAGTGGACATATCACTTGTAGGCAACCCTGTACAATTTGCTCTTCTTCCTCTCCGAAATCGGCCCCCAGTTCAAACATTTATGACTGAATTATACCTATTTTACCTCTTGCCATTGTGTAGCATAGCCTACAGCAGCAAAAGGTTTGCGAAGAATTGGTGGAGATTTGAATAGAGGTGGGAAATATTGCATATTAATAGGTTTGCACATACTAAATCAAATCAATGCAAAGGTGGAGAGTTACATCTAAGCCATTTTGAGGCATGAAGAGGGTTTTTTTTAATGCAATGAAATATCCCGTATTTAATAAAACTATTTTTTTAACCCCATATACAGTGTCTTTCCCACCCTTGTGGACAACCCTGAAAAACTTACCATGCTGGAAAATTTCTGTTGTGCACCAATCAACCATGGCACATTGTCTAATGACTGTTATGGCATTGATTGAATAGTGGTAAACTTGAAAAAAGGAAAGCAAAGTCAGTAAACTGGGAAGAGGTAATAGCACTTGATACTGAAGCATCAGACCTCCGATCTCTTGCTATCAATGTCTGTTTAGCTACCACTTATCCTGTCACTACTCGAGTGTGAGGACTCTTTTGGAGGGAAAACACAGCACAACTATTGTAATCTTTTTTGACACGGTGAATGGTAGCGATGTGCATTGATCGGTGCTGGGCTCAGTACTCAAGGAAATATTACTCATCAATTTAAAACTACTCAAATATTATTCGTTACTCATGTCAAAAGTAGTATTACTTGATTCATTACTCCTCAAGAACAGTAATTTGTTCCACTGTTTGTTATATTATTTTTCTCTTCCCTTCTTCCGTTCACAGGTCAGGATAAGTCCGATCCCTCACCTGTGAATGACAAAGTAACCAAACTGTTGATGTCCAGAGATAAAATTGTAATGGGAATACTTTCACCCAAAGGAAATCAACTTCACTGCTGTCTTTTCATCTGAACTAGTTCATAGAGGTGTAGCTCGGGACATTCTACCGAAAGAGGGAGACTAAAAACACATCTGAAAAGAGGAATAATTAGATTTTTTGGACAATTTAGTCTTCAGTCTGATATTTCAAGAGGTTAATAACAA
Organism: Neoniphon sammara; assembly: GCA_900302535.1. Taxonomy (NCBI): domain Eukaryota; kingdom Metazoa; phylum Chordata; class Actinopteri; order Holocentriformes; family Holocentridae; genus Neoniphon; species Neoniphon sammara. The sequence continues at coordinate 22,675 of OMKZ01026225.1, forward strand.
AAATAACAATGTAATATTTTAGTAGTGACTGTAGCGCTACTACTAAAATTGAAATTCAGTTCCCTGCTTAGTACTATGAAAAACAGTATATTAGCATAACGTGTCAGTGGTGGCATACATTTGAAAGCCATGCAGAGAGAAGAAAAGAGGTCCTCCTTGAGGGAAGAGGGTAGGATTTATCTCACTAACTGGCCCACTTTTAAAACACCAAGTGTCTCGACTAGAACTGGGAGGGCTGGCAGGGGCTCCCTAAGGGGTTTTGCGGAGCTGGGATTGTCGTACCGTGGAGGTGACATGACAGTACAATTTATCAGTCATTCTCTTTTAACAGATGTCGAGAAGGCTCTTCATTTTGACAAGGTGTCTGAAAAGACTGGAGTCACATGGAAACCACCAGCTGAAACCAGTGTCCAAACTGGTTTCGGGATTCATACACTCACCTTGATTCAGAGAGCACCCTTAACTCTGCCATCCAGACAACTGATATGTGTAATAATAATAATATTAAAAACTATATATATGGTGTCACTGGTTTCCCGCATTCTTGAATCTTTACACACCTTGTAATATGATTCGGTCACAAAGACTGGTGTGTAACACGTAGAGAATTATAAATGTGGTAATTTATTGCAAAAAAAAACAATGGTTTCAAAGCTTGTGTCATTACAGCATGAGCAAATCCAGCATGTGTCTCCCATCTATTTTTATCAGAAGATTCTGGAAAGATACTGGCTCTTGCCTGCCAAGTGGGAGCAGTCACAGACAGAAGTTAGCAACTAGGTCAGGATTTCAATTTTTTTTTTTTCCCTTTCAAAAAACAGTGGGTGAAGAAGTTGTTTTATGCTGTTGATGCCACGTAGATTCTCAAGAGTGCATGCAAGTGGTTAGTGAGATAAACATTGTTTGATACATGATTAACACAGCATTCAGAAGTACACAGCCCATTTTTAACTCACACGTGAAATTCATACATACTAAGAGATAAATTCTGAAGCATTCTCCACCAAGAGTTCCAGTATCACTTTTATTTGTAAAATGTTCACATTGAAAAGTAATAGCCATTGTTGTGTTGCTTAGTTCACAGACGCTCACAGCACTAACAAACACACAGTGGTTTATTTAGTGCACATGCATCATGCTAGATTCAAAGCCCTTTACAAACACTCAAGGCTCCTCACTCACACTGAACTTATGGGACAATTAGGCATGATCTGAGAAGCAGGTTGTGTTGTTGCTGTCTAATTTGGTCGTCAGCTTAATCAGTCTGTCCACTACAAACTGTAACGTGCTTGTGGTTTTCTCTTCAGGCTGCAGAGAGGCATCGGTCATGGGAAATCCAAGTAGCTAATACACCAACTAAACACAGTGTACACAGTGTACAGCAACATGGCACATACACACTGCAGTTAAAGCTCACTGGCACAATGGTGCACGTCACGGCTGGTTGTTGAGGCTTTTGCAGCCACAGCTGACAAAGCACTAGAAGCAGTTCTTGTGCAGGCACAAATCCACTGGTAAAGCTGAGTGTGCTGAGTAAAATTCTTAATTTTATCTCTAGGTTTTTATCTGTGGAAGGATTCACTGCTGTTGGCATGCCTCCTATATGACACTTTTGTTTCTTGGATACAATTTAGATACTGTATATATATCAATCTGGATTGTTCTGGAATCTTACTCTAATTTACAGAATGGTGCAAAGATTAATGCCAGAATTCCAGGGAATAGTGTCCCATGAAATGGTCCAACAAACTCCTTCTCCTACCCATAATACATTACAACTCAGCACATATTACAAGATCTTCAAGGGAATACCTTATGGTTAGTGATGTAGAGGTGGATTTGGAATCAGGCACTGCTCTTTCCTCCCCCTGCCTCCCCTTCTCCTCATCTCTCTTCCCTCTCTTTCCCTCCGTCCTACTTGACAAAGTGCAGGGCCTCAGCCGCCACCACGGAGCCCTTGCTGCTGTCCAGGCTGGTGATAAGCTTGAAGCCTCCTCTTAGCGCTAGCATCACTGTCTCTAGCTTCAGACAGTCAAGGGTGCAGAGGAAGGTGCTGTCCTCCTTCAGGACGAGCCGCGAGCCCGGCTCCGACTTGATGAAGTGCCGGAACTGGATCACGTTGGACGACACCTCGAACTCCTCTGGGAAGCCATCCAGCCGGCTCTTGGAGATCTGCACCAGCCGCCCCTTGACCTTATCGATGAAGCCGGGGTCGCTGCAGTACACCTTGAGGCCCTGCGACCTCTCGTGGCTGTCCGTCACCTCCAGGAAGGCGGGCTCCCGCTGGGCCGCTCTCTGGCTTTCCCACTCGGCCACGGCCTCCACCAGTTCGCTCAGGCGGTAAAACTCCGCCTCCCGCCTAAGAAGCCCTGCCTCCCGGAAGTCATCGGGCAGCTGGAGGTCTCCGGTTCGGAGGTAGTTGAGCACGTGGCGGAAAACCGGGCCATCTCTGTCGATGAAGGGGTTTCCCATGGAGTCGGTGTGCTGCACCGGCTTCTTGCCGTTGGCCAGCTCTTCCAGGAAGGAGCCCTGGTGCTTGACCAGCGTGGTCCGGTGGGCAGCGTACAGGAAGCCCCCGACGTTGAGGGTGATGGTGCCTGCTGAGGGCTTCTTGAAGCTCTTGCTGGGCTGCAGCAAGTCTGGGTTGATGTTTCTCAATTCACTTTCCATCCTTCTGAGGTTCCATTCCATTCTCCGATCACCCTCTCCAGCTAGAACCCAGCCTCCTCCCAGCTGGAGTCTGGAGTCGTGTGCGTGTCTTGGCACAGCACAGAGGGAGTCTTTTTCGTGTATGTGGCGCTAGGTGTGTGAGAGTCTTTTGGTGCTGTCCAGAAAAAAATGAAAAGGTACCGTCAGCTGTCGCGCAGTGAGAGGGAGCGTGTTCGAGAGTGTGTGTGATAGTGGTAAATGGATGAGTGCTGCCTGGCAGAGGAGCTACAGAGCACTGGGAGCTGAAAACAGTTCAGCTCTCTGTGCTTGTCTCTGTCCCTCCCCCTCTCTCTCTCTCTCTCTCTCTCTCTCTTTCTCTTACTCTCACTCTCTCTCACTGTGTCTCTCTTTCTCCGGAGGGGGTGGGCAGACGCTGTCACATGGAGGGGAGAGAGAGAGAGAGAGGGAATGCACGAGCGAGCAACAGAATAGCATGGACTCCAGGTGCTCTCTCCCTCTCTTTCTTCTCTCTCTCTTTCTTTCTTTGTCTTTCTTGCTCTCTTTCCCTAATTGGCTTTGATGAAAAAGGTATTGAGCTGAGCTTCAGCACTTCAGTGCGCGCACACATGCACACACACTCACACACACACACACACACACACACACACAGTCTCCAGATGGAGGGGGCGGGGTGGTAGGGTGCGGGGGGTTTCTGTAGTCTTGGTGGTGTGAAAGTGTCTCAGCTAGTGTGAGTCTGAATGTGCAGCTTCTTTTTCAGCCAAACCCATCTGTTTACCACACAGAATTAGATGTGAAGCGGAGTCTCAGTTTGAATAGGGATGCCCATTTAATCCAGTTCTAATTGCGGGGCTTGCTGGCCTGCTTTTATTTTTATCTGCACCGCATTTCTGGATATGACAAGGGCAGAGAAAAGTGGGCAGAGACCCTGTACTTATGTAAATGGCGCCAACATGGAATGCACTTATGCAAATAGGCTGTTTTCTTTCCACCGAGGTAACAAGCTGACATGTGAATACAAAAACAGGTTGTCTTTTGTTGCACATGTGCACAAATTGTCTGAGTGTAGGTGCAGGCCTGTGTGCAGGTTTTTCGGGTTCCTGCGGAGGAAATGGGCCAATTACAGTCAGTGGTGGGCTGCTTTTGAGGGAGAGGTTTTTTGAATTGGCCAGCGCTTCGCCTTCTGTCTCCCCACAGGGGGATTGTACTGGGCTTGTAATTGGGTCTGGATGCCTACTTGCTGTGCTGTGGTGTGTGTTTGTATGTGTGTTCAGTTGTGTGTGGGCGATGGGTGAAATTCACAGAAAATATGATACAAAATAACGTTTTGAACTACTGGGGACTGCTTTCCCAGTTTCCATTGTCCTCTCAAGTGTTACCATTTCAGGACTTTCAGAATCTATCTTAATCCTTTCTTTTTTCTTTTTTTTTTTAATAAAAAATTTATATCTTTTTTTTCTTCTTTGATCTGACAGAAGTGAATGAGATATTTGGACCCATTTGCCAGTTGTTCTGCACTTAAAACGGATAAGATAATGTAAGTAGAAATGATAATAATGAAGTTAGCATGTTTTATATTTTTTAGATATTTTGCTCACAAACATGGGGTAGATATTACATTATCCTTGAATCACAAAGTTGTGAAATTCTGGAATGCTCAGTTAATATGCCATTAATTTTAAAGGAATACTCCAACATTTTGGGCAAAATAGCCTTTTTCTGACTTACCCAGACTGAGACAAGATGTTCGATACCATTTTCACCTCTGTACGTCTACTGGTAGGAATGCTACCCATAGGATCTGAACCAGTGGATGTACAATGGTAAAATGGTATTGAACATCTTGTCTGAGTCTGGGTTGAGTCAGAAAGTCAGAAAGGGTATTTTGCCTAAACGATGGAGTATTCCTTTAAAATTGTTTCCATTTCAGCTTCAAAACTATCAGAATCCACCCTAGTTGATAGAGAAATTCAGAATAGAGGAAACTCTGAAAGCAACTGTAAGTGTTGGAGATTATTAAAGGCATTAACATCATTTCACACACCTCCAGAACTTATTTTCACTGCCCATTGGATGAACACATGGTTGCTCATCTGAAGTAGCTCCAAAAGAAAACATGACCACATGAGCTGTGTCGAACTGATATTTCATTTTTTTGGAACTACAGACATATAATAAAAAAACAACTCCCAACTTTTTATTACTAAAAGGTCAGCCTTATTTCTTCAGATAATTTCAGTGACCCACAAATTTTTTTGCCATATTTGTTGTCAGTGACCACAATTATCTATCATTTCATGTCTCTATTATGTGGCATCTCATGGGAAATAGCAAAAATGTAGGAAAGGGAAAATAATAGACCAGAAGAAAAACAAATGGGGATTCAGCTGCTACAGGGCATTAACCTCTAATAATATCAGACACACACACACACACACACACACAGCTGCTCACTCAAACTACCTGTTTACACTTGATTCTTTAGAGCGCAACATTTCAATATTCTGGTCTAGACTGTTTGTAGCCCCCTGTATGTGTTTTTATGCTTGCTGGGAGGCATTGCCAATCAATATGCATAATTTAACAGTGCTCGTACTGGAGTCTGGCAGTGATAAAATACCTGGATGCTGGCAGCATTTGTCATGGTGTGTTTGCTTTGCAGTTTGCTTTGCACTGGTGTTTTTATCTTCCTCACCCCCTTGAGATTATTGCTTATTAAGTATTTCAATGCACTCAACTGTAGGAGGAGAGACAGAGGATGACTAGGCTGTACTGAACAAAGTAGACAAAGAGCAGCAGTGTCCTGAGATGGTGGAGGCGATGAGATGAGAAGAAATTAAATTTGAAAAAAAAAAGAAAAAGATTTTAATGGGGAAACTGGCTCACCGCAGCAGCAAATAACAGGATACAGCAAGGAACAGATTATGAATAAGAATGAAATTATTGGGGGTTAATAAACATTGAGCCATCAATGCAAAATGTGGAAACAGTTGAGTTGAAAAGACAGGAAGCATTACAGTATATATAAATCTCCCCTACTCAATTACTTAAAGGAATACTCCAGACTGAGACAAGATGTATGTCCACTGGTTCAATTCCTATGGGTAGCATTTGATGTTAGCTTAGCATAAAGACTTGAAGTCCACAGGAGTCACTAGCCTAGCTCCGTCAAAGTGAAATGAAGCTTACAGCAACTCTGAAGCTGTCTTATTTACACAATGTATAATGTGTATTTGAAATGCACATCTTGAATTTTTTTTTTTTTTTTTTGAAAATGAGAGAAGTTTTAGGACAAGTTAGATGGTAGGAACTATAACTGCTGAACACATGTTTCTACCATCTAACTTCTCCTGAAACGACTTTTTTTTTTTTATTACAAGACTTATTTCAAATATACACGATACACTGTGTAAATAAGACAGCTTTAGAGTTGCTCTAATGTTGTTGCTTTTTTCACTTCGACAGAGTTAGGCTAATGACTCCTGTAGACTTCAAGTCTTGAGGCTAAGCTATCACAAAATGCTACCCATTGAAACCGAACCAGTGGACGTATAGAGGTGAAAATGGCATCGAACATCTTGACTCAGTCTGAGTCAGAAGAAGGGGATTTTACCCAAAACGTTGGAGTATTCCTTTAAGCAAGGAGTAAGTGTGTGAATAAAAGAAAGAAAAAGAGAGTTTATTAACTGCATCTTCTTCTTCAGATTAAAAGTCCGGTGTGTTGAATCTGTGCAACAGGTTAACAGCCAGTTGCAACCTGCACTTAATCCTTTTAATGTAAGTGAGGGAATGTTAAAAATTAATTTAAACAGAGTCACTTTATTCGAATCCACTGACAGTAAGGATAATTGCTGTGGGATACTGCTAGGGTCTAAACCCTTGAGTGTGTGTGTGTGTGTGTGTGTGTGTGTGTTTTTTTTCCTTTTGCACGGGTGTGTTTGTCTGGCTGAAGATCCCAGAGTGACAGCTCTCTCTGTCTCTTCGGCTGTTTTCCAATCATAACGTGATTAGCTGCATCATCAACGACAACACTACATTAGAATTGCAAATGAGGCCGCAATACGGCAGGAGAGGATTGTGGGAGGTTTGACCTGCTTTCTTCCTGCCGTTTATTCAATCCAGTTAATCGAGGACAATCATATCACCAAAACTCGACATGAGAATCTGTTTCGGCTACAGCTGCTGTGTCCCCTCATGAAACCCACAGCCGGGACAGTTGAATTAAATTTCCTCAAAAGCTGCGGGCAAGGACTCTCCTTTCCTCTTAAAGATGTTGAATTATTCATAGAGCTGCTCTTCGAGCTTGTGGTGTAACATGGAGTCACTGACTGCTGCGAAGCTGGCATGGCAACCACTTAAAATAGTCTGAGCGCAGTCAATCTATCTCTTCTTCATGAAAGCCTATTTACAGTATGTTGCATGTGTGTATGTGTGTGTTTGTGTGTGTTAGGGCCAAAGTTTTACATACGGGGCCGATTTGAGCTTTTATTATAAATAAGATACAGGCCAGCATTGTCCACCTCTGATATGATGGATATGATGGAGTGTGATTGATTTGCATATTTATTGTAGAAGTGATCTGTGCCACGCTTGTTGTCTATGGGAGGTCCTTAACCTGAATTGATTCTAATTTGCCATTTTGATTGGTTGTCAGTGTCATTTTCAAATAAGGGTGAATATGTATTATTATTATTATTTTATTGTTATTGTTATTGTTGTTGTTGTTGTTATTCAGTGGAGGGTTTTAGTGTGTATTTATTTATTTATTCCGGTTTTATTTTGTATTGCTTGGCTTGAAAATGGCAATGTTTAAAGGCACTGAGTATCAGCACAAAATAACTATTGGCAGCTTCAGCCCAGCAATATCACTATTAGCATTCACAACAGCCCATATGGGCTTGAGGCCTAGGTGGACCATATGGATGGTAACTTGGGCATTAACCCATGTTAAAATCACAATCAGTGGGCCAAATGCAGTTAAAGACATTGGGAAATCATTTCAGTCTTAATGAATGGAGTCATTAAATTGTCTTAATGAAGCCTCCCTCTGGGCTTGGTTATGATGAGCACTAATGGAAAATTATATTTGGAGATCCAATCAGTGTATTCGCCCTCCCTCTCCTGTCCCTTCTAGTTGTAAAAATGTGTGGACGAGACTCTGTCACTACTGTGTGTGTGTGAGAGAGACAGAGGCAGAGTCAATTTTTCCTGTTCTGTTTTCTACTTTTTGTGAAGAATATTTATGGATAAATAAGGTGCATTCACATACATAGCAGTGATAGGCAAACATTCAGATGGTATTCAGATTTCCTGTATTAGCAATAACAGGAGAGGCAGTAAAATGAAACATTGCGTAGATGTGATTATCTACTTCTGCCTCAGTTAGTCATTTCCTGCATTACCCAGAATGACTTTTGCCTGCACTCGGTGGGAGTTATGTGCTCTCCCCTGTCTGTCTGTCTATCTGTCTGTGGGACACTAAACCCCAATGTGAACTTGGTCAGTGACGGTCGGGCGGCTTTACATGTGTGGTATGACATGTTTCGAGAACTGAGATTTGTGGTCCAGACAGCCCACGGCACCCCAACACAAAGTCTAGCATGTCAGAGTGGGCTTTTGTCCACTAGTGTGACAGCTCCTGACGTGTTCCTGACTGTCATGCTGTTAACTTCTTCACCCCTCCTCCACCATCAGCTGTGGACTACATAGTGAAACATGGCGTGTGATTTGTTGTTGCTGTAATTACACTTTCCAGTATGCCATTTATTTATTGAAATATAATTCTGTCAGTGTAGTCACTGTTTTATCATTTATTCATTGTTTTGTGTGAGCTGCCGACACTCCCAATGAGTAAGTAATGTTTAAAACCGTGGAGATTGACTTTCATGGGCTTGTTTGCACTTGAGTTGACTTGAGTTCGACATCACAACTATGTGGCATGGACGTTGCACTGTTTTGATTATGACTGTCATCTGATCATTTTGGGATCACTTCCATGATCAGAGAAATCACACATATTTGGACACTCACTGTACACCACCAAGAAAACATTTGGCAGCAGTACTGTAGTGTAACAGTAGTTATGCTACTGCTGCTGCCATTGTCAAGTTGGTTGAAATCGCAGCCATAGCTAGTTTTAATACAGATGCAGCAATAGGTTGTGAATGTCATTGTAAATCAGTGTGAAATTATCTGTTTTTGCAACTTAACCTTTGTTGAAATGAATGCTGCCTGTGCAGCTGTGTCTGATATCCTTTCAATGCACTGATCCATGCACAGCGCCTCTCCTCATCTTTGGGGAATGTTCCCATTTGGTCCTATATGACTTTAAATCGATGTGTGTCCGTTTGTCACACAGTGGTATAATTTCCACCAAATTTGGTGGGAAGGTTGGTCATGGGCCAAGGAAAAAATATTTATCACTACATTTCAACTGTTGCTACTGATCACCACTGGTGGGAAACAGCATATTTACTTGTTTTTAAATGTATTTTTGAGAATGTGTTTTACTGCAGAACAGCACAAGCCAGTGTTTTTTTTTAATCCATCATCTCTAGCAATGTGAGTTGTTTTCAACTTGAATTCTGCTTGCACTTCCTAGTATAAACAGCTGAACAGATATTCTCACTCATTTCCTCACAATGCAGATGTGTTCAGAAGAAAGTCTATACTAAACCCATTATTACAATGTACAATTTAATGTAATTTAAGGCAATAGCATCTATAATTTACATTCCATGTAAACAGCAGATCACTCTGCATGTTACTCTAGTATGTTGCTCCAGTTTAAAGCTATATTAAGCGATATTATCTGCAAATTTTTGCAGGAAAATGACCTTGCAATGTAAGAGCTGTCCTTTGTAGGTCTCTTTCCACCACAAAGTTTATAGGCTGTTGTTATTGCCTGGTCTCCAAATATGGATGGTAATATTCCAGAATTACTCCCAAGCACAACTACCAGGCATTTATTTGAATTTGTATTTGGGTGATATAGCAGTTGTTTTGTTGAAGTATGCTTTGTTTAGTAGTGGTAAGTTGTGTTTGATTACACAACGGTTAGATTAAAATTGACAAAATCCAAATAAGGTTATCCACCGATGCCTATAAGTGGGGTAACCTGTGGGTAACCTGTGGCTATCAGCTTCATTCAATGCTTCTCTGAAACAGCACATACATGCAGATAGGCTATAACTACAAACAACTACAAACTATAAACATAAGAACTACATGTCCAAATTTCAGATCAGTTGCACAAGTGCAACATACTACAATCTCTCACTCCAAGCCCCAAACAAATAAAAGCCTCATAAGTCAGCAATGCAGCGACAGAAACAGTTCATTCAAAGCTTACCTTGTAGCTGATAGTCGACAGTTTCATTACATTTTAATTGAAGCTTAGAGACAAAGTAATCCAACAGGAATTTTGACAAAATAAAATGTCTTGCTTGTTTCCAACAACAACAACAACAACAAAAACAAACAAAAAAAACCCCACTTTTTTCTTTACTTTTGATTTCGAGAAGTGATCTGCCAGTGTAGAGGGAAGCGGGAGTGGGTTTGTTTATTTATAAATGGAGTTCATGCTTTTGGCACCATCTAGTGGTCAGAAATTGCTTAGTGCAGCTTTAATGCTCAGTTGAAACAAGCTGAATTTATCTATAAATCCCCTTAGCGCCTATAAGAAGGACTTGAGGAGTTTAGTCCGAATTCGATTTGAAAAATTCTTAAGACATCCAGTCCTCAACATCAGTTAAACAGTTATGCAGAAAGGCCAACTTATCTAATTCACTTGGCTTAACTGAGAGTTACAACTGGGTATCGATAGCACATCACTGGAAGGAGATGCTATACCGCCTACTTATATGACTCAGGGGACACATATAAAGGGAAGAAAATGAGAACTGAGCCCTGTGGCACACCACACAATATCTGTGTGGAGACAGCCAGCAATGGACACAAGGAATTTCTTATGAGTCCAAAATGAAGAGAACAAGTTTGGGTAGCCCCTGAGATACTGACCCAGAGCCTCAGTCTATCAGTAAGAGTGCCATGATCTACAGCAGGTTTCTTCAACTTGTTTAGTATGACTGCTGCTATTGAAACACGAAAGTGACCCAAAGCTGCTCTTGAGTCACTTTGTCTTTTGTACATATCTCTGTGCATGTTCAAGTGCATACAGCAGAGCAAGGGCCAAACCCTTCTGCTAATAGAAAAATGTAACACTCATTATTCTTTAAAATGAAATGAAAACTGCTGAACTTCAGAAGATCACAGTGGAGTATGCTGTGCTCAACTAAAACGGATGGTTTAACTCACTGCCACAACATGTTTTTCTTTTCTTTTCTAAAGCTCATTTTACTTGAAGTGGCCCATTTTCCTCTTTCAACGAACAGTTTACATTTCATTTGCAGCACAAACATATTTCCCATGCAACGTTTACAATTTTTCATTGCTGAGGCTTATTTCATTTTTTGCTAAAAACATCCTACTCAGTATTCTTGTTTGTTGAGTGATTACCAGCCCCCTAATACAATACATTTAACCATTGACCTAATCATGTTAAGCATATTTGTCTAATAGTCTGAGACCTATGCTGCATGGTACCGCCATGGCACTACTAGTAGTGACATATTACCAGGTTCACTATGATTGACTCAGGTGCTAATCAGTTAATGGTATGCTGAACTTTGATTTAAAATAGCTCACATCTGAAAATGCACGTTCCCATAAATATTTTGACCAAAATAGACACCTTTCAATGCAGCAGAATGAATGTTTTAGAACGCCCATGTTGTTCACACCGAGGAGAGTAGAGATAGTCAAAGAGAGGCTCATCCTGACAGTAGAGAAGCGTTCGCCTATCTATGATGTTTCCAGCACAAGTTACAAGGACTTGAACAAAAAAGAGGCATGGTGGAAATTCACGCAGTCATACCCACCATAGATACAAGCTCGTTCAGCAGGGGAAGATAGTGCCGCTGAATTTTTCCTCTACTCAGCCACTTGACCTCAGACTGGAGAAGATCACCACACTGAGCTGACACTTCCTTTAGGAACAG
>OMKZ01026228.1:0-10194 GCA_900302535.1 Neoniphon sammara
GCCTCCTCCCGGTGGGACATGCCTGGAACATCTCCCTAGAGAGGCGTCCAGGGGGCATCCGATACAGATGCCCGAGCCACCTCAGCTGACTCCTCTCGATGTGGAGGAGCAGCGGCTCTCCTCTGAGCTCCTCACCTTATCTCTAAGGGAGCGCCCTGCCACCCTGCGGAGGAAACTCATTTCAGCCGCTTGTATCCGGGACCTCGTTCTTTCGGTCATGACCCGGAGTTCATGAACATAGGTGAGGGTAGGACCGAAGATCGACCAGTAAATCGAGAGCTTCGCCTTTTGGCTCATCTCCTTCTTCACCACAACAGACCGATACAGCGACCCCATTACTGAGGCTGCTGCACCAATCCGCCTGTCAATCTCACGCTCCATCCTTCCCTCACTCGTGAACAAGATCCCAAGATACTTAAACTCCTCCACTTGAGGCAAGAACTCTCCCCCAACCTGGAGGGGACAAGCCACCTTTTTCTGGTCGAGAACCATGGCCTCGGACTTGGAGGTGCTAATTCTCATCCCAGCCGCTTCACACTCGGCTGCAAACTGCCCCAGTGCACGCTGAAGGTCCTGGCTTGAGGGCGCCAACAAGACAACCTCATCCACAAAAAGCAGAGACGAAATCTGCTTGCCAGATCCAATCCCTAGAAATGTTTAGTTGTTGCCAATACGAGGCTTCAAAAGGTTAGCTCTGAAAAAGGTCAGTAAGTCAGTAAGTGACATTCAATTTTCTAGGCCTTCATAGCAGTGTTTCCCTTCTTTTTACCCTCTTCAGGCTGCATACAGAACTAGTGACATCCAATCCTATATCACAATATTGGGCAGTGATCACACTGCTAATTGGTGAAAGCAGTGCCAGCGGCATAATCCCCATAGTTTTCTATGACTTCTGAATGGTGTGGCTGAACATGCAAGTGTTGAGCAGAGGTGAGAGTGTAGCCACGTTAACTTGGTTCAACTTGAAATTGAAACATGACACTTGTCAATGTCACTTCAGTGTGACTAATTATAAATTTAAATACATGAAACCTGTTGTATAATTTTACTTCATCAACAGGCAATTGACTAAAATATGAAGCATGGAACTCACAAAATTTAAATAATACCAATAGTTGATAAATGATAATAGTGATAATTATTAATAAAAGTGTAATTATTTTGATAAATTAATTTAAAACATTTCATATTTGATATTTAAGTATTTCAAATGCAGATGCCCTGCTGAGCCTACTGGTGGCACTAGAGGAAAAGTCAGAGGCTCACCAAAATCACCAGGTTTCATCCTCTAACAAACATTAGTTTTGTCGCCAAATTTCATGGCAAGCCACCATATAGATTTTGAGATATGCTGCTCTGGACCTAAAAGCTGACTGACCAACCCAGTGACACAATGACGAATGGGCCACCACTGCCCGGTGGAATAAAAATAAGAAAAAAATTGAAAAAATAAAAAATAAATTCAATGAACGGAGGCCATTTTCCCTGCACACACTGTTAAGGTTTTCCTTGAAACCTTGTCAGGATTTCCCACCCAGGCAGCTGTGGGTTCCTCAGCCTGGCCCAGAAAGCCCTTCAGGAAGTCCCTCTCAGCTGAGCTCTGAAGGAACAGGTGCAGTGCAACATATTCTACAGATGACGCTTCTGTTTTATTTCATGTAAATTTATGGACAAAATAGGTACCTAAATGAAGAATGTTAAGAACCAAGGCGACAGGAAGCCTCCATGGCTTGCAAATGAGACAGACCCATTGCTCCCTGGAAGCCGCCCCTGTCTAGTGATGTGATATATTTTTGTGTGTTTCTTGCTGTGTAAGTAGTCTGAAGAGGATCAAAAGGTCTGAAACATTGCTGTTTCTCTTTGAAGTTGTCACTGTAAATAAAACTGAAGAAGTTGAAAGAGAGTTGGAAGGGTTGAGCTTTGAATTTAACTCAGAATTTGGGAATTTACTCCTATTGGCAGCATCTTGAATTACAGAGTGCCATGAAAATACAACATATGATCTTTTGCACCAAATAAGACACTTGTTGACTCACCGACAAAAAAGTATTGTCGCCTGCTTTATGGGATTTATGCGAAAACGGAAGTGTTATGAAGTGAGAGATTTCGCTTCCCCTGTGTACCTCTTTATTCTCACTGAAAATTGCATGGTTTTATTTAGCTTGTGTAAAGAGTTGGGTGATAGTATCACTACTGTGTGAGTTTACGTTTGATTAGCATGCAGCTAACTTCGACTACTTGCAACCGATTGTTTCTGTACTGGTCAAAACATTTGCTGACAAACTGAACCAGTCTGTGAATGTAGATGCTAGTTAGCTGCTTGCCAGTCAGTACATCTCCACTGATATCACAACAGAATATGCTAAACTGCCTAAATACGTGTTTACTGATTTACTTATAGTGAACAAGCTGGCTTAGCTTTCTGGATGAAACAAATATGTTACCATTTCTGTAACTACTTGTTAGTTAATCTCATTTATTTACCGTTAACATCAACCCAGCTTAGTTAATCATTGTGTATCCTCGCTTCAGTAACGTTATAACTCAGAGCTAACAGACAGTACTTAAAACGCTAACCAACCGACCTACTTTCTCAAGTAGCGTAGCAACGTCCATGCTAGTGTGGTTTGAAGCAAAAACGGACACTTCAGCTGCATCAAAAAAGAAAAAGAAACTGTTTCTCACCAACATTACCTCTAGTGTTTTTATCACAGTGCCAGTCTCCCGAGTGCCTTGCGACCGTCAACACAAAAGGCAAAGCCGGCCGGCTGTGCAGAGCCTGACTCAGGCAGAAAGTGGGTGAAAGGTTGTCTGTGCGGGCCGACTGTAAGATGACATAACCAGTGCAAGTGCATGAACTATGATCCACATTTTTATTTCAGCTGATAACGGAGTGGAACGCCAACCCATCGGCCTGTGTACATAAACAGTGGTGATATAGTACTGAAGCAAGGGGGCAGGTTTATCCGGGGGTTTTCGGCGGGTTTGTCAGTTCCGGCGGATTTGTCATTTCTCCTTCAGTGAAGAGCACTGGAATGTATAGAGCCATTCACAAAGGCTGTACGCAGTACAATGGGGGCGCAGTGATGGCTGCATCTTCACAGTGGCCGCAGAGCTGCCAGTCAGGAAAATTAGGGTAGACCATTGCACCAAGTTGAAAGGAAAATCGTATAACCCTATAACTTAATAATAATTAAAAACCAGAAAATATACCTCTTCAAACAACACTGAGTTAGAGGGGAGACACATGACAGAAATCTACGACTGAAAGGTGAATGAACAGGCAAATAATGTAATTTATTGAATGTACTCATTTCATTTATTGGCCATATGGGGTCACTGCAAATTCTATGTTCACCATATACAGTATGTTGCAATAACCTTTTATGTGTGTAATAGGTTTTGAGCAATTACTACTCAAAACCAATTGTAATTTAAAACTTATGTAGCTCAACAAAATGTGCAAAAAGTTAAGCATTAACACACTTGAGCAGTGCAAAGGGGCAATACAAAATATTTAAAGGACAATAGACTGCTCAACTTGCTCGGCTTATGCTGACATAAAGGAACAGCAGAGTCTGGTTAAGATATTTATTCTTTTCATTTTATGAATAGGCTACATATCTGAGAAAATAACTATACCTGGTGGACCCACCTGAGTGAGCATAGACCCCAGTCAATGCCAAGACTGGGAACACTTTGTCACAGCTTGCTGCTAAGAGTTCAACATCAGCCTATAAATAGAGAGCTTTATTGTATTATAAAGACACTTTAATGTATTATGTAATAAGTAAAACAACGGATGTTAATGCAACTTTGGAATCAATGCTACATTCAAAATATAATCTGGTGTTTTCACTAAGGGTGATAGTTAACACAATCGTGTGTTCAAGTCATGTCATGTTAATATTTGGTGAAGTCTACTTCTTAAGCTGTACTTTGTTCTCTCTCCACTGGATCCTGTGAATAGTCTATTCTCTGAAAAGATTAAACCAGCGATTTGCCTGTAGTGCTCCGACAGGTTAAGCATCTTAGGTTTCTTATTTCCTGACTTGGTGTCTCATGATAACACCAAAATGTCGGTGTGTCTATGCTGTGTCCTATAGTAGTATGTCATGTGTCATTTATGCCTGATGTTTCAGAATCATATTGTGGTTCAAAGTATCCATTGAGAGGGTCACAGAAAGTCAAGCTGTGCTGTAAAATTTAATGTCATGTCATATTCTCACCGTCTGTAGTCATCAGAAAGTTTCTGTTTCTTGTAGGCTATGCAGCTTGGGATACTCCTTAGGTTAATATCTTAATTTAAAACTGTGTCTCTATGCTCAATGCTTTTACTTATCTTAAAAGCTTGAGGTATCACACTACAGGTTGTTTTAACCATTTTGGACAGGAGCAAAAACAAGTCATTAGCTAAGGGGCACCAAAGCACTCAAAACACCACTAACATATAACTTCTTTAGATCCCAGTTCCTCATAAATACCAACAAGTAGCTTCCTCCCTGAAAACATCTATAATTAGTGGACAGTTTGTGCATGCATGTGTGTGTGTTTGTGCACAAACACTGTGATTCACAGCAAACCTCAAAAACTTGTAAAATAAACATGGAGAGGCACTTTGAACTTTTAGAGCACATGGTGACAATGTGCAGCGCATGGCTGTAGTGGTACTGCTGTGAGTGCCTTTACATACCATAAAGCAAATGGGGTCAGTGGGGACCTCCTTGGGTCGCTGAAGGGGTGTCAGGGGGTCCCCCAGGAACACAAGAAAGGGTCTATTTTCCATATATCCTCATTAGCTATATCAATGCAATGACTATTTTGATTCTAGGTTTCACATCACCTCTAATAAAAGCAGTTAAACAATTCTATACTAAATCATAATATATTCTCTGATGTCGTGCATTGGGACAAAATCCTATAAAATTGCGGTCTTTGACTTCTGCACATCTGTTCAGCAATATGAAAAATTCGGAGCACTTGCCAAGCTGCTATTAAGAACATGCACTTGCACAACACTGAATTTAGAACACAAACTCTTTATTTGAAAAGACGTAACACAGTCTGCTAAGAGTGTTGTAACACAGATCAGTGTTTGACATTGAAGTCCACTAGTGCTGCCTGCAGTCTTATCTGTCAACAAATTACATCTCTCCCCAATCTTAAAGATATACAAGAATAGATATGCTACTCTATTTCCAAACATATAAACAATGAATACAAACTAAGATGTTCTGTAATAAAGATATTGGCACTCACAGTATTTATTTACTTCAATAATACACTGTACATTTCCCAAGAATACGCTGCCTATGCAAGGCATGTAATTTTAAACCATGTCACAACCTTTAGCATTGGAACAGTAAAGAATTGTGCAAAGTCTGCTAGCCTAAAAGCAATAATACAACTGAAAGGAATTATATGTAAACATTATTTGATATTAGAAACATTCATCTTAAGCGTCAGAGGAGACCAATGATTGATTGTCTCATACAGACTACTGGTAACACCTGATCACCACTCCTTCCGCCACTATCTTGTAAGCATAGAAATAGAATTGATCAATTCCATTTCTATGATTGTAAGTCAGACGTGATCATTTTAAATTAACAAAACTGTTAATTTCGGTCTTCATTTCTCAATCGCTGACTCACATTCGTAGCCGTTGTTAAACACACACGTGACCGCTTAACAATTTAAATATTCATGCGCAAGCCTTAAACTACCACTCATATTGTGTACTGAGGCGTCGCTTAGCAACCACACTGTTTACCTTCTGTTCCAGTAGGCCTACTACATTGCTTGGCGGAAGGATAACGTGTAATTACGCTGCTATTGTTGCTGCTATCATTGGCTAAAATAAAGATAAAAAAATGAACATTTGCATTCTTTGTTGTATTTTTTGTACAATGATGTGCTGTCCTTGTGTGTTGTCGTGGTGGGTAAGGTCTGAGCAATACAATGGTTTGTTTAATAAAAGCAAGCTGTTCAGCGTCAAGTGGCTACTTGACTAAACAATAGCTTAGTAAAAATGAGACTAAAACCAGATAATAGCCAATAACAAATGAACATGAACAGATTTTGTCAAAACACTTACAGTTTTTGTGTTTTTATCCCTGATATGTATACTCAAATTGTCACTGCTTCTGCCTCATGGTCAACTATTATCAAATATTACTCCATGATAATAATAATAAAATAATAATAATAATGTTATCAAACGTGTGGACTTTATTTTCTCAGGCCGGGATACTTTCAGAACTTCATGTATTCGTTCTTCAGTCGGCTGAGTCGCGTGCCGTGGCTACGGATAATGAGAGACAGAAGCTCGTGCTTGTCCTTCAAGCCCAACGAGATGTCCAGCGTCTCCTTCAACACGTCCCGTGTGTGGACAACCATGTTCAGAAAGTCGTCGTTTATCCGGTGCTCCTCCTTCAGTTCACTCTCCTGACTCTGTTTGAATTTGACTTCCAGCTCCAACAGAGATTTCTCCGAGTTTGTAAACGCCTCGCTTATTTGAGCCGTCTCCCTTCTCAAATATTTACCATAGCTGCCCTCTCCGTCCAAATCGTACGAGATGCTTTTTCCAATCCCTTCAAGCACCCTGGCCGAGTCTTCGATTTGCCTCTTGATTATCGTGAAATCATCACGTATGACAGAGTCCTGGTCCTCGTCGAGACCACACTTTCGGTCGTCGGTCATTTTGAAAAGCATCTGACATTTCTCCGGGTCGTCGTTTTCCTCGTAGTCGCCGTCTGGCACAAAATAGTGATGAAAAGTGCCATTGGACATCTCAGGATGTAGAGGTCCGCTGAAAAAGGCTCCACAGAGCGGCACTGATAACATCCCAGTACACAGTAGCAAGTGAAGAAAAGCCATGATGCACACTTGAGTCCAAAACACACATACACACGCGAAGCGATGGAAAGTTGTCAAAATTTTAGATAAAAGCTTTTAGACTATTTAATCCCAACCCGGCGTTGAAAAGCAAACATTTCAAAAAGGTTTGAATGTCCAAGTGCGCAGTTTGTTGAGGCTTTGTTGTATTATGTCCTCCTCAAGATCCCCTCCGTCCAAGTGGTGCTGCAGATAATAGTGACGTGAAATGTTTAAGTCTTCTTTGCGTTAGCCGAGCCTTTCAGTCCCAGTAGCCCAAACTCTGTGAGAGGAAACTTTAGATCTACACGTAGTTTTATTACGACGAGGAAACAGTTGTGCAGCCGAGTTAACTTTGTGCCTCACATTCAACATCTGGATCTCTCAAGTGCCGCGCTTCGGTTTTGGCTAGTAATACCGCTCTCCTGCTCTCAAATTACAGCTCCTCCGTCACTTAAAAGGCAGCATTCAGTCTGCACCGGGCCACCGGGCAAAGCCAGGTTGTTATAGGCTCACTGAAGCCAAGAAAACCAATAGGTTAAGCTTGTGCATACTAATTACTACAGGATGTTGGTGGTGATGGTTAAAATGAATGTTTGTAGATTGTGGTTCTAACCTTATTACATACACAGATGTATTAAAAAAGGTGCGTAAACTGTGACCTGGTGTTATTGGCTGTCTGAAGATCAACAATCAGTTTCTTTTTCACCTGAAAAAAAGCTTTTCCCCTTAAAAGATCATATATCAACAATAATGATGATAAGAGGAAGAGGAAGAATTTTTGTATAGCACCCTTTCCAACACAAAGTGCTTTACAGAGGGAGGATAGACAAAGAATAAAAACTAATAAAAGAGGAAACAATAAAAAAAAGTAAAACAAGAGAAAAATAGACTATATTAAAATGCATCATATTGTATGTGACAATGTACATCAAAGATTTAAACCTACGGTAGCCTAAAAAGCAGGATAAATCCCTCATCTGCATATTAAAAGGTGAGTTTACCCTCCTCTTCATCCCTGCCTCCAGTTCAAACACATCTAAGTTTGCAGAAAGCTTTAAAAGAGGTTTAAATTGTCCTGCCTGCAACTGATCAGCTTGTTAAATTCAGTGTAAAATCAAGTGGAAAGGTCGTAAAACATATATGTCTAACTTATGCACTTGGTGGGAGAGACAGGCTACAGCTTGAATGCGGGTAGCGTAAAACATGGCATGTTAAGTGACCCTCTAACATGTAAATAGCGACCACCTGTTATTTTAGTCAGTCACTGGCGTCAAATGACAAGTCCATTATGGGCCCCAAGATCTCTGTTTAGCTCAAAGAAAATTTTAAAAAATGTAATTTGTTGACTAATGAGAAGTTAAAGCCCAATTTTACATATTTTAGATAATGACAATGATGCTAAACAATGCTTTTTTGAATGGAAGAAATGCATTTTGTTGCATTATTGGAATAGTTACAGATTGTTACTTTGCTGTAGATCAAAGACTTTCTTGATTATAAAGAACCAACAAATACCATATAAGTTCTCTTTGTATGCCTGTACCTCTCCAGTGGAAAAAGCACCAATTAAAGTACTTCACTCTTCACTTATAAGGTGTTCTGTGCTTTTAAATCTTAATTTAATGATAATGATATATTTAGGTGATTATTTATGACTGTGACCTGAACAGATGAAGCATGAACAGATCTAGCTCTGCCTTATTATCATCATCTTGCTTGGCTTTTTTTTTATGCACCTCTATGGATAAATGGTGAGTGACAAAATAAAAAAGGATCTCAGCATCTTGAAGTCATATTTTTCTTAATTGCTCGGGTTTGTTTATCACTAAAGCTCTTTAAGAGGTGGTACCTCAGTGTGAATTTAGTGTGAATTTAGTGGTTACAGACACCATCCATCAACTGGGTGACCCACATTGAGGCCCTGTGTTGGAAAGTATCCACCCTGCTGAAGTGTCCTAGAAAAAGACACTGAGCACCCCCCAACTCCAGGGGCAGGGTTGCGTAACTGATCCTGACCTCTGACCTCCCTGGAGGAAGGAAAAGACAGGAGAAACTGCAAAAGGGTTGGTAAACAAAAGACCTCACAGCTCACAGGGCAAACAGCTGCGAATGTAATGAAAATCAGAATTTGGGAAAATAAATTAATTAATACATTTTCCATGTTTGACTGTATGAATTGATGTCATAATCATTTAATCAGCCTAAAAAGGTTGGGAATTTTCATTCCACAAATTAAAAGGTGGGTAAATCGAGTTTAGTTGGGTGGGTCCACTTCACCCTTGATATTTGGGTTTCACCATATACTTCTATGTCTGTTGTTCATTGTGGGAAAAGGGATATTTTGCCAAATAAAAAACCCCCATCATAATCAGTTTACTGAAATGGATTGAACATGTTGCACAAACTATAAACCTGGGCCTGCAACAAATACCTCTCCTGTTCATGATGTGCAAGAAGGTATCATTTTTATATCTAAACTTTATATCTTATTGATTACACTGAGATTTAAAGAAAAGCACTTAATGTTCCCATATTACTGGTGCTCTCAAGTTTCTGACTGTTTTGCAAGCATCAATTCAACCCTCTAATCCAATGTTAATAAGACACGTGGGAATTTCCACTTTTATTAGAAACCAGTTGCACCAACTCCAATGAAAAAGCAATATACTGTCAGGGCACAGAGCGGTAGCTTGGACTAGAATAATAATTGCTGATCTGTGGCATTTCTTTGGAAAAGGAATTTCTATGCGGTGTCTGTCAAGAGGCCGACAAAAAAAGAACATGGAAAATGATGTCATGTTATGGGTTTAGGGTGTGTCTTTTCTCTGTTCATTTATATTCTGTTGTGGCACATTCAGATTTACGTAAAATCATTTTGAAGAGGGGAAGAACTCCACCCTCTCACACTGGACAGTCTCATAAAGAAGATTTTTTTTACTCCCCCTTTTTTTGTAATAGAGCTGGAACATGAAACACAATCCAGAGATTTACGACAGTTGTTCCCTCTCTGCTCGGTTGTGCGCTGTAATCTCCTGAAGGATCTTTTTGATCCTCTCAGTCTGGATGCTTGTTCTTTCTTTGTAATGTCACTCACAAATAAATTTACTGGATATTGTTTAGCTTTGTCATAATTGTGGTTACATTTGAATCTTGAAAATGAAATTACATTTTGACAATGTTTATTGAAAGTGAAAAATATGCAATTGTGTGCAGCTGAGTTCAGATGGACAGCTTACTAACCTAGAGCTAGATGCAGAATAGATTGTGCATTGTGAAAGCTGTTCATGGTGCTGCAGAAATGTGACAATGATGTGA
>OMKZ01026230.1:6089-17826 GCA_900302535.1 Neoniphon sammara
AGATAGCATAAAAAAATACAATCATATTTCAGAAAAGAGACAAACTCTTAAGGTGTACTGAAACTTTCTCGCTTGTTTGTATAGGTCAGGACTTAAATGTGTGAATGCTTATGAATGTTCAGGCTGACAAAGTTCCTCTCTGCAGACCTTTTTACAGTGGAAAAGATTTTCATTATTTATTTATTTTTATTTTTTATTTATTTTTACCAGGATGCTCCTGTGATTTACAAATACAGGATCACCCTACATGCACTAAAATTATATTCTATGAATCAGAAATCTTTTACATGCATCTCTTATTTTTGACAGATTCAGGCCATACATAATGGGACTTAGAACTGGTTGACAAATCAGAAGATACACTGATAAAATGATTCGCACAGAACTTGGTATATGAGCCACATTAGATCTGCTTTGAAACATATCAAAGAAACAGCCACAACACAAATTTAGCAGAGAGACAATTTGTGGAGTGCACGTACTGATGGCTCTCTGCTTTGTCTTTTTGGAGGTTTGTAAGCAAACAATGAAGATCTTGAGGTAAGAAAAAGAAATTGGGATCAATGGCAATACAACAGTTACAATGCCAGACACTAAGTCTAGGAAGCTGTGAAAGGCTGAGACTGAGCATGCAAGATTGCTCACCAACTGGAAGTCACAAAACACTTTATCAATAATATTTCCACAGAATGTGAATTGTAAAGTTAAAGAAAATGTAAATGTAAACTTAACAAATGAATATATCCACACTAGTAGAATGATGGTGCACACTCTTACAGTGGTCATAATGACACTGTAGCGTAAAGGATGACATATAGAAACGTATCTGTCATAAGCCATGGCTGCCAAATTACAATATTCAATTGATGCAGACGTGTAGACAAATAATATCTGCAGAAAACAGCTTGCAAGACTCACTTCATGAGTCTCTGAAAACATCTGTGACATTAGAAAAGGATACACTGTTGTGCTGCCATATATTTCATTAACAAACAAACTGCAGAGGAATATGTACATGGGTTCATGTAACCTCCTGTCCATAAATATGACCACAATAAGTATTGAGTTGGCTACAAAAATAAATAGGTACCATAAGAATATTATGGTGAAATACAGATACTTCAAAGACCCAATGTTGCCATAAGCAGCCAGTACAAATGCTACAATTTTTGTTGTGTTGTCCATTGTTCTGATATTACAAATGACTTCCACTTATGCAATAAGGTTGGTGTAAAAAGCAACACCATATCACTGTAATCTGTATATAGACAAAAATGTCAAATCTGGTGTCCAAACACCATAACATTCCTCTGACCTTGTTACTACAAGTCTCTCTGTGCTCTGTGCAGTCAGTTTACATACATATGAAAAGAATTTCCAGCAGGATTCATCCTCTAGATAACCACTGAAAAATAATAAACACACTGCATTAAAATCTTTCTCTTTGTATTGTTGATTAAAGACAATTAAAGTATGCAAACACTCTTCCATTTAGCAGGCTCTTTTCTTTCAGGAGTCCAAAGTAATTCAAAACATTGCTGCCTTCTTGCACACTGATGTAACCTTCCCTATCTAGTGAACATGGGTGCAGGAGTTACTTAACCTTTATCCTAATCTGGCAGCACCAAAACACATGACACAAAGAGGCAGAGTGATCTGTAGTTGAGCTCTGCACTGGACAGATTTTTAAATCCCACTCCTGCAAGATTGTATCCCACACCCACCCGCTCCCACAAAAATATTTCAGATTTTGTCCTGCTTTTGTCCCGCATTAATTTATTTTTTGTCCCACTCCTGCCTGCACTTTATTTGCAAATCACACAGTCCTGCACTCCACAATGAAAATTTGTCCCGTGCGGCACCCTGTTGTGTCAGACCTCTCATGTGTAGTGATGTGGCACTAGGAGTGTTCAGTACAAAAAATGTAACCGTACTGACATTTGGCTGATTTGCAACATAAGCCAAATTCCTGTAGTTTTGTGTGTCTAAAGTTGCCACTGATTTCATGAGACCAGTTTGGTGGTCATTGATGACAAAATCAAGAACAGGCTAATCCAAATACAAGACATCCTCTGAAGTTTTAAAGCATATTCTAAAACAACATTAGGTGTAATTAATTTAGTTTATTATCATGGATTATTATCTTGAACATTTTGTCACTTTTACACCTTAAATAAATAAATGTCAGTCCTGTTTTGCTTCAGCTGGACCCAGTTGTTGGTCTTCTTTTTTGATCAAGTTGTTGCTGAATTCTTTATTGCTAGATAATGGTTGAATACAAACCATCATGTGACTTTTCCTTACAGCTCTAAACAGGCTCTTGCAACGTGAAACAAAATATTTATTTTCTATGTAACAGAAATTTTTTGCATGATTCTCTGATCTTTGGTAGATTGAGACCATACATAAAAGGAGAGATGACTGGTTGGCAAACGAGGAGATACACGGATAAAAGAATGCGCACTTTATCTGGCACACGGGCCTCGTCAAACCTAGAATCAAGAAAGTGAAAAATGCAGCCAACAAACAAGTTTGATACAGAGACAATCTGAGGTGTGCAGGTGTTGAGAGCCTTCTGCTTGGTCTCTTTAGAGGTTTTCAGACAAACAACCAAAATCTTGATGTAAGAGAAGGAAATGAGAACAACTGGAACAACAACAGCCACAAAGGCAAAGAGTAGATCAGATATATTACTATGGATTGATACTGAACAAGCAAGTTTGCTGATCAAATGGTGGTCGCAAAACACTTTGTCAATAACATTCCCACAAAATCTCAAATGGATGGTGAGTGAAAATGAGAGTAAGAAATTAACAAATGAATACACCCATATAATCAGAATGATAGCGCATACTCTTCCCGTGTTCATAATAACATTGTAGTGTAAAGGATAACATATTGACACATATCTGTCATATGCCATGGCTGCTAAACTGCAAAACTCAACAGAAGCAGATGTGTAGATACAAAATATCTGCAGAAAACAGTATGTTAGAGTCACTTCATGAGTATCTGAAAACATCTGTGACAGCAAAAGAGGATACAGTGATGTGCTGCCATACATTTCATTAACAAACAAATTACAGAGGAATATATACATTGGTTCATGTAACCTTCTGTCCACATATATAACTACAATAAGAGCTGTGTTGGCCACACATATTGAGAGGTACCATATGATAATTATGCAGAAATACAGGTATTTTAACTGTCCAATTTTACCATAAGCAGCCAGCACAAATGATACGATCTCAGTTGAATTCTCCATTCCTTCTGCATGAGGTGTAGGTGTGCCAGTGTAACAGTAAGACTAGCTTGCTAGTATCATTGCTGTGATCCCTATGTGTGAGCACCAGAGCCCAAAATTCTGGTTCTGAGCCACACTGCTTACAGATCATCAACTACAACAGTGAAGCCAATGACAACAATGCATTACTTGCTTTTCTATTATGATAAAGTCAAGTTGAATATGGTTGAAGGACAGTATACTACTTAATTCTGTCATTTGAAATTTGTATTTTGTTTTCAATGAAAAGAAAGAAAGTCTCCACAACACATTAAATTCATGAATTTATTCATGAATCTGCATGAAAAAAACATCTGCATTATGAAATGTGTTCAAATCTGTGTCAGTATACCGTTCATTCCCCTCCACGCATTTTGACGAGAACTGTGTGCTGCAGACACAATGTCAGGCTGTTAGATGTTCATTTATTTCATAACCAACTGATCAGCCTGCCGTCCATCAAGCAAGCTCATGATCTGCAAATCAGACTGAATATACATGTGACAGGCACTCCTTCCATTCTGGTGTCAATGGAGAATTTCCCTTCAAAGTTTGCTGTACTGAAAAGCCCAAACAAAACCACTGTGTAACCACGCAATTAAAACTGAAATTAAAAATCAATGTTAAGTATGCATAGCTATAAATCAAATCCACACAGATAGTTGATATTTAGCACATGATCAATCCAAGATCAAAGATATCCCAGAGCACCGAAGGCATCCAGACTGCTGTGTCCTTCGTCTCCCTACTGAACCAGACAGAAACAGCTGCTGAACTTTATACTGGTCTTCAACTGGTGGGGAACACACAGCACAGGGCGAGGATACTACATGTGATCAGTGTTTACAATCTACACATATCTCACCATGTCATGTTGTTGCCACTGGCTATAGTTGGCATTGTGTTTCCCAAAAAGTCTGTGTGAACCCTTCATTATTTAAACAGCAAAAAAACACTCAAATTTTGATTAATCGCAAAGCATTACTTATGATCCTCTGCACATTTGCTTTAATATTTAATTCTTACTGCTTTTGCTTCATACTTTTGCTTTCATGTTCAGAATATATATTAATAAGGGCCTTCAAAGTCACATAAAGACACTGTAAACTGAATGACTAAAGTAAAATAAACAAGTCAACAGTAACAGACGGATGGAGACCAATCCATAGCCCCTTCCCAAACTTTGATTGTTTATTTTAATAAAACTAAAATAAACAACAGAAGGAATAATATTATTACACTGAGAACAGACTAGCATAGAAAGGTGTTTTGTTTGCTGTTTAAATGTCGCAACAGCAGCACAACCAGGCAGACACTGAGTCAAAGTATTCCAAAGCCCTGTTGCCCAAGGACCAAAGCCTGGGGGACGATCACAAAGACAGCTTTGTTGAAAATTTAATTAATAAAATGTTTCTCTGCCTATATGACACACAACGGGCAGATTACAAAATGTTTAGTTCCCTCGTATAAATTCTTTGTCTGTGTATCTTTTTTCTTTTCAAAAGCACTGCTGTTAATCCCACAAATGCACATAACAGTGTTTGCCAGTGAGGGTAAGAATGGCCTCAGATTTGTGTGAGCAGGAGGTAATTTGGTGTGTCGCTCAATGACTCAAGACAGGACTGATGGCTGCTGTTGGACCCACTAGTTACTGTAAAGAACTTTTGTTTGCAAGTTAAAGTTTTTATAACTACAGCACTTATAATGAGGGTGCTTGCTCTTTAAGACCTAGTCCACACTGGATTTCTATCAATGCACCCACAAGTTTCTGAGGTCAGAGGGGTAAATCCTTATTTTCACCTTCCCTTATCTGTGAGGAGTTCAAAGTGCAGAGTCAGCAAAGCTTTACCCTGGGGGCTGAAAGGGTGCTGTTGTTTTTAATCAGTTACACTTTTTTTAACCACCACATCAGTATAAAAGTAACCTGTTTCCGCCTGGTTGAGCAGAGGGGCGGGGAGGACCATCGGCTCTTCTCTGGAGGAGGGTATATAGTCAATGACAAGATTTATGACTACTTACAAACTATTGCTATTGCACGGCTCTAACTTTTATTTTTATTCTCCACAACAAAATTAATATGTAGAATGACTTGTGATATACTAACACTTATATGGCTCCCATGAATTGGCTCAGTTTTATGTGGCTGTACATTTAATGTTACACCATTTCCTGTGCAGATTCTTCCTGGTTTGCAGGGAGCTAGGGCTAGTAAATAAATATTAAATATCTTTTTTTTTTTTATTTCATTTGAAGCTACACTTATATAACCCAAGCATTAGGTAATGATTTTATTTCTTTGTTTTCATACATTTTGTCATCAATTGTTTTTACGCTTTCTTCTACTTCATGTTGCTTTTAAGTTTTGTAGTTTACCTAATATTTACAATGCTTTGGTTTCATTTTTCCTGTAGTGTTTTGTAAAAATCATCATCTATTGTGATTGTTTGAGCTAACTGGAAGAAGAATTTGTAGTTCTTTTGTTTTTTTTCAGTGAAAAATATTTGGAAAGTACAAATGATGTATTTTTGTCTTAGATTGATGGAGTATAAATGATATGTGATATTAAATCAAGACTGGCTTGAAGGATGTTCATGGTCACACAAAAAGCAAAAATAGTAAGTAAATATTCAACAAGGCTGACTTCCCAAAAATTAAGCCAATACAACTTAGAACTATTCCAATGAGACATTTACATTTTACATGAATATGTAAACATCATGACTGGTTTTCCTCAACATAATCATTATTTGAGTGAAACTAATGTGGACTACTTTGCCAGTGAAACTTTCAGAGAACAGTTTTTGTCTTGAAGACGGACAGAGATCCTCCATGTGCTATTTTCTTCTTGTAAAAGCTTGCAGTAACTATGGCTGGGGAGAATTCAACATATGTCATGTCATTTATTCTAACTCCTTATGGTGACATTGGACTGCTAAAATATTTGTATTTCACCATTATATTTCTTTGGTACACTTTGATAATTGTAGCTAACACATTCTTAGTTGTGGTTATATATATGGACAAAAAACTTCATGAACCCATGTACTTGTTACTCTGTAGTTTGTTTGTCAATGAAATGCTTGCCAGCACAACTGTGTATCCTTGTCTACTGTCACAGATGCTCTCAGATACACATGAAGTGACTCTCACATACTGTTTCCTGCAGATATACTGTCTTTATTCTTCTGCCTCTGTTGAGTTTTGCAGTTTAGCTGCAATGGCATATGACAGATATGTCTCTATCTGTAGTCCTTTACACTACCATGTCATTATGAACATTGGAAGAGTGTGTAAAATTATTGTTCTCATATGGGTATGTTCATATATAAATTTCACAGTTTCATTTACTTTTACAGTTCGCTTGAAATTTTGTGGGAATATTATTGACAAAGTGTTCTGTGACCACTACTTATTGACCAAACTTGCCTGCACAGTGACAACATTTGACCATATACCTGACCTAATTTTTGCCTTTGTTGCTATTGTTGCACCACTGATCCTCATTTTTTTCTCTTATTTCAAGATTTTGACTATCTGTTTAAAAACTTCCAAAGAGGCAAGGAAGAAAGCTATCAGCACCTGCACACCCCAGATTGTCTCACTTGTAAACCTGTTTTTTGGCTGCATTTTTCACTTTGGTGATGCCAGATTAGATATGACTGTATCTCATGTACCAGAGAAACTGCGCATTCTCTTCTCAGTTTACCTTCTCATTTGTCAACCACTTCTAAGTCCTATCATGTATGGGTTGAATCTGTCAAAAATCAGAAATGCCTGTAAAACATTTGTTTTACAGAAAATAAATACTGCATAAAACCTCTATTTTTGGCTGCTTTTTTTTGTAACTGGATAAGAACTTAACATGACAGCAAAAACACTGAGTACCAACTGCTCACCAAATGCAGTGTTTCACGCCCACTTGTGCTGGTGTGCAGAAATCTGCCCTCCTACACATGAAAATTTAAGTGAATTGTAAATAGTAGCCACTTATTCACATACTATCTGTTCATCTCATAAATGAGTTTACATGCAGACAATTTGGGATAAGGTACATTACAGCTGGCAGGGTGTGAAAATTAAAGCCGGAAACACAGCGCCACAATAGAAGAAGACGGCCATTTTTACCAGTGAATGAACTTTTATGAAAGAAAATGTATGATGAAAAATTGTTTCAGATATTCTGATAACAAAAAACTGCTCTATGATCCTAAGATATCCTATGATATTGCGTGTGATATTGCGATATAAATGTATGATATAAACGTCAAACACATAAATGATCTGTTGGATAATTTTGGAGACAGGTATTAGAATGTGTTGAAAAACACTGGCTTGCTCTTTTTCTGTGTAGAGTGGCTGGCTTTAGACTTCAGTGTAAAAACATGGAAATGTAAAAAAACAGCAGTATTTTCCGTGGCTGATGTGAAGTGGAGGTGAAGGACAGTAACAGAGATCTATTTTGATCAAACTTATACATCAATAGTTTAACCAATTATTATCCATGGTTGCTGCACTGTAGCTGACCCTGACATCTGATCCACCATCAAGAGGGACCTGAAAAGATGGTTTTCCCCTCAGGGATCAGTAGACTCTCGAAAACAAAAGAAAGTATATCTCACTCCCAGAGAACAGGCCTGAGCATGAACCAAAAAACAGGGTCTCATTGATGTGGCATTGCAGAAAAAAGACACTGCTGTGGTTGATCCCAGGTATACCCAGATTTTTGTCCGCACTATTCCTGCCTTCACTGGAAGATCAGGATTTGTCTACAAATATGGCAGCCAAATCTATTTTGCAAATTACTACCCTGCAGGTGCTGCCAAAATGAGTTGAAGGGGGAAAAAAAAGTTAAATCTTACACAGGATATGTTTAGCAATGTTTGGTAATTTGAGTGATGGAATCCTGACTCTATTACCGGAAAACTAGAGGTAGGCAGTGTGATCTGAAGTGCAGCTTGCATGATGAAGAGACTAAGTGGAGGCCAGAGTCATTTCTGCCAAGAAAATTTACGTACAGTAGAGTAATCTTTGGTGATGATCAGATTCCATGAATGTATTTGTGCTTGAAAATATAATACATTGTGTTTGAGGCTTGCAAAATATTCCAAAAGTGCATGACAACAAGTAGCTTAATACAATCCCAAAGCCAAAGAACGAAACTGTACTACAGCCTTTTAAGGTGTTAAGTTCCTCATAAACCAGCAAACAGACTTTTCAGAAATTTCGACACAATCCGCAGCTAGAACTAAAGAACAAAGCATCAAGTGTAAAAGTTTGAATATAAAGTCAGGGTTTTTGAGTGAGTCTTTTGAGTGCTGAGGAGAAGACAATACAGCCCACTGAACTTCATACTGCACCTCCCATTTTTTCTACTATTATGTGATGCACCTTACAGACTAAAGTCGTACTGTTACCCAACCACACAATGTCGCCTGCCACAGCAGTCCCAGTTGCAGCTTTAACATAAATTAGTTCCTAAGCTTGCTTCCCGAGCTATTGTTTGTAAGTATGTATGCTTATAAACTTATTGTCTTAGTTACCTACTTAAAAAAGGCTAACATAACAACCCAGAGCCTTGACTGATATTATTGTTGATATGAATGTGAGTTACCTACTCCTAGCCTAGTTGTAACAGGACCAAGGCCCATCCAGCTAGAACAGAAAGACCTTCAGTAAGTACTATTTTCAAATGGTTCCTGGCAGAAAAAACAATATTATGCTACTGATACAACAGCTCATTACCCACTCCAGGAGAAAACAAACCATACTACTCATGTTCTACTCATGAAAATCTAAAATTTTGTCGTATTTTTAGATGTCTCTACAACTTATCTGGAATGATGACCTAATTATTGACTGGATGTGATTCACAACAAAATACACAAGCCTATATAAGGTCCCACAGATGATGGCACATGTCCGAGCAGAAACTACCATGAAGTTAAAGGAACTGTGATGTGGGGAAAACAATTTCTACACTGTTGGAAGTTCACAAGAGCACAGCAGGCTCCATTACTAAGAAAGCAAAAAATACATGAAACAACCCAGACCTTTTCTAGAACTTTACCCCATTTCCCAAAATGATCTTAGAACTCATCTTACAAAGCTTCTTTAGCTTACAAAGGTGTCTCCAAAAATCATCTTAAAGTGATAGTTTGGAATTTAACCCATATAGCTCTATTTGCTACTCCAAGCAATTGTAATAGATCCTCCACGTCTGACCAGTCAACTTCCGCTTAATTTCAGATTTGAAGATGATATCGCTGTGTTGCAGGCTCTCACTCGGCTACAATAGCAGTCAATTGGACAATCGTAAATGGCTTTGCAAAACTAAGATAACGTTGCTTTTCCGAAATGGGAAGGACAGGACTTCTCCGTTTGGAACAGAACTGTTGTATTTCACAAACCAACCACTACCATTCGCACTGTCAAACTCCGCACTGTAGCTAGATGTTGTAGTAGGCTCACTGTACTTTCTTGCCCTGAAAATTGCCTATAGGGCAGCTTTGTTACCCTCTTTTAACCCTATGGTCATATCCATTCCCTTTTTAGCTTTTGGTGTTTGGTTTTGGTAAGATGGCTTTCTTGTATAGTATAGTCAGTTTGTACCTTTTTCAAATAGTCATATTCTTTCTCTTAACTGGTCCTTTCAGCCCATTTACACTGAATGATGGAAATTTCACTACATTGGCCATACTGTTACCTTATCATGATATTAAAGTCAGTGTTAGCTTAGGCTTTGGTGTATTAATCTAATAAATACTTAGGCTATGACATTCCATTACTACATCAGGTGCTCTAAAGCATAACCCTTGGTTTGGTCTGGTAGGTGTTAACACATTGACAAGAGTCAAAATAAGAAAACAGAAAAGAAAAGGCCCATCCCCCCAAAAACAGAACTGTTCTACACGCCTAATAACCTGGTATTCACACTACACCCTTCTATTTTATACTCTGTTAAAAGCAGTTCGGGATAATATTAAAACAAGTTATAAAGCAAAAATAGTGATCAAATACAGGTCACGACAAACTAAAATAAGGTGGCTGAGGTTAAACAGTTTATACTGCCCACTGCTGTATACTTCTGTGTTTGACACACTGTTCTGTCGCAGTGGAACAGAATTAGAAATAAAAATAAAAGGGTAAAAGTAGGTTACACCAACCATTCAAAAATGTCCAATAACAGGCGATTGTCCATTGTGCTAATCAAAGTAGCACTGGCAGCCAAACTGTCACTCAGGCTCACACTCATCTTCAGAGCAGTTTATGGAGGAGTGTCACAGCTTCTTTGGGTGTTTTGTGTCATTTGTGGTAAAGTCAAAGTTGAACTGCAAGTCTTTTTTGATTTTGTCAAGTCTAAAGTTGTGAAATTTGTGACCAGAGTCCAAGTTGAGTCCAAGTCATGTGACTTGAGTCCACACCTGTTATTGACTAAACTGATCAGACAAGAAGGCCCTTGCTCATAGAAGCAACCAAGAATTCACTGTCAAAGTGAACTTCTCCAGTTTACAAGATGTCATGCAAGCTAGGGGATGAAGCAAAACAACTGGACCAAGTGCATCCTACAAGTGATGTAATGTTACTGTACAGATTTGTTTGTGTGTGTGTGTGTGAGCGTCTGTGCGTGATATAATCTTTTACAGACTAATTTAGACAACTTTCATACCAACAGGCTGTCAACAGAAGCCCTTACATGATGCAAGGCTAATGTAATTGATTATCATTAGTTCCTCTGACTTGACACCAGGCCCGGCGCCACGGGGGGGCAGGAGGGGGCATTGCCCCCTCAGTTCAAAATTTTGCCCCCTCAGTTTAACACAGCGGTCTCTCATACCGTCATACATAATTACATTGTTTGTTTCAAGTCATAAACAGTTCTGTAAGTGGAAGAAACAAGAATAAATTATTAGTAGTATATTAGTCCTCCTTCTCCTTCTTCATATAATGTGTTATGGTCGGGATTGGTTATGCAGAGTATGCGTAATTTTGCGCCCTACAAACTTAAGAAATTCTTTCTGATTGTTTCGTTGCGGAACAGAGGAGGAGGATTGGAGGAGATGAGGATTAGGTGGGAGATAATGATTATAAAATACAACACAATATCTGATCTTCATTTTATTCGTTGAGTAAAAATCTACTTTGAATTATGGAATTGATTAGAATCATTTCTTGTTGATATTTTTTTTGTTTGGACTTTTAAACATCTGTAGGCTGTGGGGAGAGTGGGATTACTTTACGGATCACTTTATGCACACAGATGCATTTATTTATAGTAACAGCATTTTATAGTGAGCCGCATACGTCTTCTAGAAAACCCGACCACGTTTGCAAAGTTTGGGTGAAAACAAATGCTGGTCTGCAGTGCGCACTGCCACTATGCATTGAATTTTAATTTTAAATTTAAATTAACAGGTAGGCTAATCAAAAACAAAATTTTCTGACCTTGTCGAG
>OMKZ01026237.1:0-20250 GCA_900302535.1 Neoniphon sammara
CCAACAGCGACTGAAGGAAACGCTTGTGGAGCTGTGAGAGTCAGATTTAGGAGGCTTTGTTGATCTGATCCCTGGAAAAGCTGGATATGATGGAACATGAGGAACCGAAAGCCACACAACAGACACACACACACACACACACACACACAGACGTAAATTTGCATGTTCACACATGAACACATAAAAACGCACAGGAGGAAAATGGGGTCATGAACGTAGCCCGTGCGTCTCCCATCTAATGTTAATGAATGAAAGATATGAGGACGGTGACCTTAGCATAATGAGGTCCCAGCTAGCAGTGCATAAAAGTGATGAGTTACCCACACTCTCTGTTCATTAAGAAAATAGCTAACATGTCTGAGTGCTTTCATGAGGGAATGATAAACACAGCCATTCGGTGGCTAATGTGCTCTTAATACATGTGGTAATTGGATTGCAAGTGTAGTGTATGGATTTGAGTGAAGAGTTTTAATTTATCTACGGCTATATCAATGGCACTTGGAGTGCTTTAGGTCGGAGGAGGCAGAGGATTTTTGTCTTAGTGAGACACTGAGATGACGCGTTGCATGTGAAAATAACAATCACGGTGCAACAATGAATTCCCTTTTCCTTTGTACAAAGATGTATTATAGGCAAAGGCTGAGCAGTATGACTTCATTGTGAATATTTACAGTTGTAGTATAATGAAACAACAGCAAAATAGTTGATAGGATTTGAATCCACTGATTTAAAATTGGCTACTAATCAACCACTAATTATTCAGCCCTGAAACAACCTGAATGAATAAATTGCCATAAACAACCCTCATACAGAGATAAACACTTCAATAACTAAACATCGCCTTGCCGTACCACAAGGGATGACATTATCGAAGAAGCCTGGCCGTTGCCTGTTGGTGTTGGCGTAGAGCTCGATACGTGCCACAGCGGTGTCTATCTGTGTGCGGGTGTACAGACCACGCATTCTCATATGCCTGGTATACTGCTCCACCTGGGTGGGGATGAGGAGGATGTAGCGAGGCTCAAAGTAGCTGTTCTTCAGACTTAGCACACCCTGGGAGGACAGACAAAACATTTTATCTTTAAGGAGGAGTGTTAGCTAGAAGAGGAAAGCTTCACTCAGTGGTTCATGGGTTGAAAACAGTCACTCTGTGAAGTTAAATGTTACTTTTTAAGTGTTCCAGTGCCAGTTAGGATTAAAATTGAGATCTATTTTTCAATCTAAATAAACCAGAGCTGTCAAAGTCAATGCATTAATGGCATAGAATTTTAATAGCACTATTTCTTTTAATGCCTTCAACACATTTTCCTAGTTATGACCTTTTGAACCATCTGTAGTTTTCAGCTAATTGAAGCCCAGTTGCCCGAGTCTCAAGTATCATTACAGGCAGAGCAAACTGTTGATACCAGTAACGTCAGCAGTAATGTCAGTACCACAGGAGGTCGCCTTCACAGCGCTCATAAGAGACCTGTTGAGCAGCAAACTAACCAAAGCAATAGCAAAGTGGATAGCAACAGCTTGCAGGCCATTTAACACTGTGGAGGACAAAGGCTTGAGAGATAATTCGGAACACTTTGAACAACTCAGTGTATGAGTTATTACCCTCCAGAGCCACCATGTAACAAGAAAACACGAGCTGTATGAAAACCAGAGGGCTACAATAGCCAAGGATTTGAAACGTCCAGTAGGTGTTGCTCTGACTGCAGACGACTGGACATCAGTGAGTAACCACAACTATCTCAGGGTTACAGCACATTAAATCAATGAAAATTGGAAACTGCGCATACATACACTGACCGTAATGAAAACAGAAGTAGTAGTAGTATGTAACACGATTCAGTTTTTTTAATTGAAAATTCTTTAGGGTCAAATTTCAGCAAATAAAACCGTGATTAATTGTGATCAACTACAGTGCAATTAAACATGATTATTTTAATAACTTGACAGCCCTAAAATAAATGTGAAACTGAAAACAAGGCCCACAGACCTCCAGACCCATTAGAACATGATTTTCACACTGGGACCATTAACCATTTTTAGACCTCTAAAATTTAATTTGAGACCCAAGATATTATTATTTATTAGATTAGATAATAAATATAAATAATTAGATATTATTTAACTCTACTGAAGACGTTTAAAAGGATATTTTCCCACTGATCCCTAGTGCACAATCCACAACATAATACAACATATTCCACAGCCCTCATGGGTAAAGGTTTTTGTTGGAAACTGTTTCCTGCTGAAGAACACCGACAAACTATATCTAACAGTTTGCCAGTGTTCTTCAGCCTCTGAGGGCTATGGATTATGCCAGGTATCTCTATCACTGTTTCTGTAAAGAGCTGCGGCTGTTGAGCTTTTCCACATGCAAATTTTTGACAGTTTGAGTTCCACAAAATAATACCAATACAGCCCAGTATTTGGGTGAAGAGAGACAGACTGGAAACCTCACCAAATCACACAGAAACTATCTGGATGCACTGACTGCACTAGGGGTAAATTTTGTATTTTGGGTGAACTGTGCCTTTAAAGACTGTGTCAGAGTGCTTAATTTGTACTGACATCATAGTGCTCTGAGTGAGTTTTATTTTACCTTACATATACTACTATACTACTGTATCTACAGTTACATAATATACATTAGGTTGTTAGTGGGCAGATGAAAATCTCTCTTTTGCTTTGGCTTCCTTGATCTCTATGATCTCTATGTCAGCCTCTGTTTTATTATGCACATATGTGCCTGCTTGATGTACTCCAGCCACATATGCAAGTCTGTGTTTCGGCGTTCTTCATACGTACCTCTAGCTCCATATGCACACAGCAGGCCAGGCCTTCCCTGGCCACGTCCTCAATGGTATCCCTGGTCAGACCAAACCTGTGACCCCCGTACCTCATGGTCTGGATAAACTTACCCTGAGGGTGAGTTTCCATTCATGGAGGGAAGAATGAGAGAACTTTTTAATGTACCATCTCCACAGAACACTTCATTACCACAGTATTCATCATCTTACCACACTTATGAGCAACATTAATCTCCAAAAACGGATATAATACGTGACTTATGTATACAACCCCGCTTGCTCTGTCAAAATTAATAACCTCAATCACTTCCCCATCTGTGAGCTGAACTCCTGACTGCACTCACAAAGTCTCTCCCTGTGTTACCTCTCACACATGACCCCTGGCCTTCTCTATATCTTATTCTGGGCAGTGTTATTTGACCTGCATAATTTATTACTCCTAACAAGCCCACGGCCACATCCCAAGTTGGAACATAATTGGCAACATGCTCACTAAAAAGTAATAGATAGCAATAAAAGGCAACAAAGTGCTATGAGTCTCATTCCCTTGTAAAAAAAAAGAATCTTATTTTATATAAACTGATACTTCCAATCAAGATGTCCCTTGCAGACCTGAGTCAAACAGGTATTAAGTTTCCAAAAATGCTGTTTGTGTGCACTGACCAACCAAAAAGTCATAGAAAAGAACACAATTTACCAATATCACCCACAGAATGTCACAAACATATGAAATTTGGTTTGGGCTCTATCGTGTGGTTCAATATTACCAAGCTTGGCAACCACTTGTCCAAAATTGCACAGCATGCTAATTATCCCTGTGTTTACAGCCCAGTGAAACAATATAATAAGTACTTAGGACTGCTGATTAGGGTTAATTCTATATAAGAAAAGCCACAAGCAGTGGATACAAAAGGTTATGATTACAGTTACAGAACAGTACATCTGGGGGAGTGATGGAGGGAGGGGTGGTAGAAAGGAAGAGGGCGGCTGACAGAGGAAAGATCAGAGCATGAGGAGAAAAGCCTGAGTAAGAAGGAAAGCGGGGGAAGAGAAAGAGAAAAAGAGAGAAGAATGATAGTCCAAGGGGGCAGTACAGGAGAAGGGTGGATGAATCAAGTAGAGGGAGGGATAGAAAGTAAAGTTAACCTGATCCACTTCCGTTTGGGAGCAGACAAACGGCAAATACCAGCATCAAAGCCCTTCCTCTGTAAATCACTCGCTGACCCATACCTCTATCCATCACCCCACCACACTTGCATAATAGCAGCTAGAAGATAAGGACAAGCTGGGAGAAACAAAACGTGCCCCAGATCTCAGGCCTCCTGTCCTGGATTCATTTTTCTGACCCTAGAAAATATCTTACTGCAGCTTAATAGATTTTATGTTTTTGTTAGTGATGATTTTCTTTGTCATGATGTTTCATTTGAGGAGATTGAAAATATGGTTGAAATGGAGGATGAGATACGGTTACTTTCAATTCACACAAATACAAAAACTTGGTAAGAAATCTACTGAGCATGGCATGGGTCATCCTGTAAAGTAGTTACTGTATATTCCATTGTATATAACACATGAATTTGACTTGCATAAAAAGTGTGTGAATAGATATTAAACATCACATATTTACTTTAAACTCACTGCCAAAGAAACATTGAGCTAAATTATGTCATTTTACTAACATATTTAAGAGATTTTTTTAGCTATTCACATTTATGTGAAGTGGTCAGTATTTGTGCATACAATTTGTGAATAATAACTAATAAAAGTCTGTGATAGCTAGTGACTGCAAATCCAGAAACATGAGATGGGATAAATTCATGGTCTTTGAAACCATCCCACTAGTTAAATTTATGATTCAAATTATTTAATGACTTCCTCTGAGCTCAGGAGCATATATGTCCCACCAAGCATCCACACAGGCAGAATCGTCTCATGAGCCTAACCAGGCCCCTGATGCACTGGACACCCTGTCATCTTTTGACAGTCTTGACATTACCGATCGAGCCCCGTTTGATGGGCCTTTATGTGGGACACTTTAGACATAACACAAATACTAACACAAATGACTCATTACCATGGGGTTTCAGCTCAGATTTGAAAACGTGCTAATCCCATATGACCCCAAAACTGGCAAGATAGGGATTAGTCTCCAAACTGAAACTGCAGTGAAGATGATTATTATTCACAAATGAAGTAAACAAAGTCCAGTATAATAATTATGTTATGCATTATGCTACATTCACAAGAGACATATAGCCCTTGAAAGTGTCTTGCATTTCTTTTGGCAGTTGAGTACATATGTGTATGTATGTATGTATGTAACACACCATGTGAATCATGTTTTCAAAATCGTCCTCGCTGATAAAATGGTAGTCACTTCCATTCTCTTCTCCAAAGTAGGGCTTCCTTGTGGTGTGACAGGCTCTGTGGGAACATGCACACACACACACACACACACACACATATAGAGTCATATAATTTACGAGCACTAAGTATGTGAAAAGTCCTGGGGCTGTAACCACTAAAGAGGACCAGTAGGGGTGCTAACAGACAGGACAAACCCCCTGGGCTCCTGGAATGTTCCAGACAGTAAAACCAAACCACCAGGTGAGGGCCAGCAATATGTCAGCACCAACAGATGCAGGTCTGATTTTCATACAGCCACATGTATGTGTTGGCATGATATGTATCGTTTGCAGGATATAAACATGCTCTTGGTCAGTTAGCATCTGTTTTTAAGATGGTCACTTTGAACACATGAGATATACTTGACTATAAGGAAATGATATGTAGAGTAGATTAATGAATCATTGTGATAATGACATTTTAGGTCTGAACTCAAAACAGGCCATTAGCTGTGTTTAAACTCCTTGCAAGGCAATGCCACTGTGACGACACCAATATGTGCTGTAATGTAAACAGGCGGTCTTTTACTTTAGCAAAATGTTGAAATTGGCAGGACTGAGATCACTGCACTTTCAATTCAAACTATTTAATAAGTTAATTTATAATCTTGAACTGATCATACTGACACTATCTCATGTCCTGATGATGTATATGTACCAAAACCATGTGACTGACCCGTAGGCGAAGTATTCATTGAACTCCTGGCAGAGTTTGTGGGCCAGCTCTCTCTTCCCACAGGCTTGAGGACCGGTCAGTACCAGCATAGGGTAGGGACTGTCTATACTGGGCAGGGTACTGCTTGGGACACGGACACACACACACACACACACATATGCACCCACACAAAGGTGCCTGATGAGTTTATTGATAAGTTTTGAGCTCCAAGCCTCGCTATCTCTCCCACTAAAGATGAGTTATTACAATAAACCGAGAAACCACAGCACAAGCTTCTCCACGCTCGCCAGCCATTCTTACAGTCAATACAAACAGGATCTCATGGGCAATGTGGATGTGCTCTCTGTAAGAAGCGTAGTGTAGAATTGTGAATTGATTGTAGATGCAGCTTTTTATTTGATGATGATGGATGTTTTTTTTAAAAAAAAAGTCTGGATGCATTAGCTCTTTTTCAAGATAATATGAACATAGACACACTGCAGATAAAATATTGCTTGTGTTTGGAAGCCACATTCTTGGTGGGTCATTTTACAAGTTGTGCTTGCATTGTGTTTGCTTCCCAGTCTCAGTTTCTCTTGGCATACCCTTGGCACGCATATCCAACAGAATTTCAGCTCTTCACTTCAGACGATGTTTTACCTTATTTTTCTTTGTCTTCTTTCTGTCTCAGTTGAGATCAAGTCACCTTGACTCAAGTTGTGAGGCGGTCTTAAAGCTACATTCATTAACACTGGAATGTGAACTATGTAGAATCAACCATGGTACAATTATGTTCAATATGACCATAATTTAGAGGTGAGTCTGCAAGGTTCTTGTTTCAGCCGGTCTGCCAGAGCAGAAAATTACATCCATATTTGATGTAATTGTATCATGGCTGATTCCATATGGTCCATATTCCAATCTAAGCGAATATAGCTTTAAGTAATTTGAAGTACTAAAACTCAACTTTCAAGTCAAGTTCCAAGATATGGCATACTACATCACTCATGTCATGGCACCAAGACGATCTTAGCTCGAAAGGCGCAGTCACATCTGATTTCGTCTAGACTATTTCCACAGGAATAAAGGATATGACCTCATGTGTGATAGTTATATTTCATGTGCTTAGCAGCTATCTTCTTGAAGCCAACTTAGATTAGCATTGAAAAGTGTAAGTAAAACTGATAAACTTTGTGCTTGCATGTATAATTTCTTGTTGACGGAGAGGTTGGTCACAATACTTTTCCGCCTTTAAATTAAAATTAACTGCTCAACAGTGGCTCAACAATTGCTGATCAAATGAGATACACCAGAAAATATGCAGGCTGAATACCTTTGCAGATGAGAAAAACTGCTTCACAACCAACAATGACTTCCCTTCGTGTGGTTTTCAATGGAACTGAATGAGGGGTAAAGCCAATATACACTCTTTGGTGCATAGTGTGACCTTTCCTTAACATGTTTTTTTTTAGATACAGGGCACTGGAGCAATCAGAGGTGACAATACTTGACAACATATTTGTACCAACCTATCATAGAGGACCTGGGGCTGCATCAGGTGGTACACCAGGTGAGTCATGTAATCCCTGGCTGCCACCACATCCAGAGGAGGATCATATTTGTTGACTGATGTTACCTGGGATTTAAGGTCAACATGGTGTCACAGCCTGTCTCACATCTCACGAGAATTTTTCAGCTATCAACATTTCTTCTAACTTTGGACAAAAGGGAATCCCAATTAAACATGAAAACCATAGGCGTTCAGAAGCTATTATTTGTGCTGATGTTTACATTTGAAATTATGTAAATTCATACCTTCTCCTCGGCAGTGACTTTCTCCTGGTCCAGTATGGTCAGGTGTTGGAGGAGGAAGATGACTGACAGTCTGTAATCTGGCTGATCCTATCAATCATATCAATATATCAATATATTATACATTTCATTAACATTGTGCTGTGGACAACCCAGTGATGAAGCTCATTACTTTAGGCATAGACATTTTCCTCTGTTGAACTGAATACAGGATACACAGGTGCTTGGATAAAGAAGCAATACACAACAATATGATGGAAAGAACTGCTTCCAGACAAGCGAGTAGATGCAGGAGGGTGAGCTTCTTCAGTGTGTTACCTGCACAGGGTTTTGGGTTGGGTTACCTGCACAGGGTTTCCCTTCAGATTGAGGTTCCTCAGCAGGAAAAGATCATGGATGTGTGTGGCCTCCTTAATTTCACTAATCTGCAAGCAGTCAAACATGAACACAAATTCATGCAGTGTAACTGCTGTTTACTGATTCAACGCATCAGTGCAAAAAAGACAATATAAGCATTAATTGATTTTTTTAATAAACAGGATTCCATGGAGGATTCCCAAGGCCAATAAGAAAAATTCCTGTACATTAATTGTACTTGGTGGATTGACTGATTCACATGTCAGAATGCATGTGTAGGATTTTTCTTTTACTGCTTTCAGTGCCTTTTAGGCCCAAATTTCAAAATTTCAAAATGATCTCAGTTTCAGGATTTGACTGTAGCTCCTAAGGTACTCTTTAAAAGTGGTTGCTGATCAGTACCAAGTTGTTCTCCAGGTTGACGGAACCCAGAAAGTGGAGGTTCTGGAGACCAGACAGACTGGTGATGCGGTTCAGAGAAAGGTCCAAAACCTGCAGCCGCCTCAGAGCCTCGAGCCCTTCAGTGCTCTCCAGCTGGTTCCCCCTCTGGACACAGAGAGGAAAGAGCAGATGATCACTGAGGACACATGCAAGCAGATATGTGCGTGTGTCCGCACATATACTGTACATACACACACAAACAGCCGCAGTATTTCTCACAGTAGGCTCCTAACAGCTAGTTCTTCCCTCCTTTCTTTTTCACAATCTTTAGTTCTGCTAATCAAAATTAACTGAGTGTGCCCTGGTTGATCTGTGGGGTGCCTCCACCTTCTTTCCTCCCAGTGCAGGGTTGAGTGGCAGGCCTGCTCCTCTCTGCTAAATCCTGACAGGTGAGGACTGACAGCCCAACAGCTGTCGAGGTGCTAACGCAGCACACAAAACTGCTAAAGCACCAGACCCGGACACCCCTCCCTTGCCGGGGTCCCCAGCCTCCCTCTCATTCATTTTCAATATCTAAGGTTGTTATCTGGGCCTCTGGCTACACCTCGCCCTGCTCTCGCCAAGCACATTGCCTGGCAGAGGGCTGCTGTCAGCGGGGGAGGGTGACCGCGACGGTCCCTTGAAGCTCTGGGGCTGCGGTGTGATGGGCTGGGAAACAGGCTGCCTGACAGGGGCATGCTGTTTGGGGAGGCACTACGTGAGAAAGAGGGGTTAGGGATGGGATTAGATGGATGCTGGATGGACAAGGTGTGCACATGTGTGTGCGCATGTGTATGTTGAACTGGGGCCAGGCTCACTCAAACACCGGCAGCTGGTCCCATAGCAAAGCAACAGACAGGGGAGGACACAGCCGGACCAATTGCTGCTGACAACAAGGAAACACTGATAAAGGTGCACACTCACACACACACTCAAAAAAAAAAGAAATGGAAGGGAGGGGGAGAGAGAGAGAGAAAGAGAGAGAGACAGAGAGAGAGCCTGCTGTTGGGCCATATGTGGATTCTAGTACAGGATGCCAGGATTTTACTGAATATAAAAATGAGGCCAAGAAAAGAGACATAGAGCAAGAGAGAGGAAGACAGAGAGGAAAGGAGAGAATAAAGAAAGAAACAGACGGGTGAAATCGAGCATGCAGGAGGTGAAATACAAGAAATGAGAAAGAACAACTCCAAAGTGACTCCTACTGTGTGTGTATATGTGTAGATACCAGACAACACACGGAGGAAAACATCTTGAGAAGTGATGGTATACTGTAAAT
The DNA here is from genome assembly GCA_900302535.1 of Neoniphon sammara. Lineage (NCBI taxonomy): Eukaryota > Metazoa > Chordata > Actinopteri > Holocentriformes > Holocentridae > Neoniphon > Neoniphon sammara. The sequence goes on from OMKZ01026237.1 coordinate 9,733, forward strand.
GGAAGCATGTCAGACAAGCATAAAGCAAGGTGAATGGAAAACTACTGAGATGCATGTTTAAAATGCATGTATGTATGTATGCATGCCCGTGTGCACGTGTGTGACAGTTTGTCCTCGGAGCAAATGTGAACTAACATGAAAAGTTAGAAGGGAAAGGTGCCTTTTCGCAGCCTGTTATACATTATTTATCGTATTTCTGACAGTGACAGAGGAGAACCTACGAGGCAGAGGTTTTTGAGAGGCAGATTGTCCAGGCCGCTGATCCTGGAGATCTTGTTGTGTGCCAGGCTGAGGTGGCTGAGGCTGCAGCACTGCTCAAGACCACTGATCTCACTGAAGCTGTTGTCTGAGGCGAGATATGGGCATGTTAAGAATGATACATGAGCGAAAAAGAGGTGAACGTTCATGTTCATCATCATATGTTTCTTTTGGAATGATATACGAAAAGCTTTGTTTCATAATGAGACGTGCCATTTGAAAAAAGGGGCATCTACTCATACAAAATGAATAATAGATAGTCCAAAATTAAAATGATAGTGGCTAACTTACAAGATAGCAACACTTTTACAAGTCAATATAGTCCATGTTTAAAATGATAAACAATGATGACTATTTCTGAAGTGTGTACATACAGTAGGGTTTTGGAGAACAAAAAAACAAACCTATTTGTGAGTGAGATTGTGTAATTGAAAGAGAAAGAGGGACAGAAAGATAGATGAATTCAGCTGTTTCTCAATAAGGATACAGTCCAGTTCCAGTTTACAAAGAGATGAAAAGGTTGACAAATCCTTCATTTTGGTCATATGGTTGTGGGAGAAGTTGACTTCCTGAGAAATACAATAGATTGATGTAACCATGGCATAAACAACTGACAAAAAGTCATATTATCAAACATCTAACTTGAGGCATTTTCTTCAACCAGATGCACAAACTAAGGGAAAGATTTTTGAAACTGGTAAAGTTCACTGTCATCCAAGGGCACTTAATGCCTTGTAAGCATATTCAAAGTGACTACAGATGGGCTATGGAAATCCAGGTCTATCTAGTGGGAATAGCCCTATACAGTAAAGCCCAGGCCACCAATCAAATGTTGTCTTATCCTGTCAGCCCAAGGTCCTGTGTTACCTTCAGGTTCTTGGGTGGCTGGAATCCAAAGAAGTCGGAGAGTTCATTGTGGGAAGCATCCAGGACGATGAGGTAGGGCATGTGGCTCACACAGGATAAATCTGTCAGTTCACATACGTTAGGGGAGTTGGGTTGATCAGACAGCAGAAAAGTTAAACAATTCTTTGCATTTACCATTCAGATGAAAATAAGTTTGTTCTTAGTAGCACCAATAATATGCATCTCTGTTAGTAACATGGCCTCTGGTTCATATGCAAAAGAATAATAACAGGAGTTGCTTGTAAAGGCATATCATTTGAACATTAGAAGGCTTACCTTTGATTTTGTTGTGTGGTAGCTCAAGCTTTTGGACATGGGCACAATTGCATAAAATGGAGACATCATTCAGATTGTGACCCTGGGGTAAACAAAAATGCAGCCTTGGTTAAATTAAATTTGTCACAAAATGAAATTGTGAAGGACAGGAAGCCTAACTTAAGTGTGGAGGAAAATGACACATTTTTAAGGTAAGCCAATTTGTCAAGGATTGCTTTGTCTTGGAAAATGATAGCAAACATTAGGTTTGCAGGCCATAATGCCAAATGCAAGTGGTGTGTGTATGTGTTTCTTACAGGCAGAGAGAGGAACTGGTAGACGTACTGCAGTCCAGTGCCACTGTGTCCAAAGTTAGATAAGCCACTGGCCACCATCTCTTCAGTTAAAACACCATCCTTCTGTTTCCATGGAGCAACACAGTTCAGGGTTACTCAAGATTTGTGAATATATAGTAATAGAATAATAATGCCATTGTGTGTAGCCTTTGCAGCCCTTACAAGTGTACTAGCTTTCCTGCAATAAAAGTGAGATTACACAATTTAAAAGGTACGTCTGAGAGGCACATGGAATGAGGCCACTACAAGCATGGCATCATACTCACAGCGTCTTGCCCCTACAAGCACACATGCACATATGCATGCACATGGATAAGCACACAGATTAGGCTGAGGATGCACTGACACTTTATTTTGTGTTACTGCGACTAGGCTGCTATTACAAAATTAAAATTATTATTGATAATAGCAATGTGACCTTGCGATGCTGCTTTATCGCCAGAGACCTCTTGAACAAGGTTACCTGCTTTACCTGTTAATGCATATGGAATAAATATGGAAATTTAATCAAACTGTTCGATTATTGGAAACACTGTGGTAGTCTGTGTCTACTGAATCACCCACTGGGTGCAAATGACAACATTACAGCATTTTTAGTCAAGGTGAAAGAAAGCAAAGGAGAACATCAAAATGATCTTCACAACAATAACACACACAGGGTGATGAGGTGAGGAGGAAATCACATATTTATTAAAGTGGGATCATTTATCAAATACCAGACCTAATAATTAGAGGTTGCAACAAGTTAAAGACATTATAAGGTTTTGAATTTCAATAGCTTCAAGCTCATGTGACCTACAGACCAAAAACCAACCTGTGAATGTCAAGTGACATGTCCTACATCAGACCCACCTTTTCATTTTTACATTTTGAAATAATTTTAATATCAAAAATGAGGTTTTGAATTTCAAAAGCATTCAAGCATCAAGCTATAACAACAGCATCAATTCAGTGATATCAAGACAGTCAAGTAGCCTCAAAGTAGCTAGCCAGCCTACTTGTCGTAACGTTAATGCACGAGGAAAGCTAGCAACATTTTTAAGACTTGTGGCCGCATTTATGACTCAAATGCAAACTGTGGCCCAGTTAAAACCTTGTAACATTATAAGGACTTTAATTTACTTTAATACATAAAACATTTTCGTTTTTTCTGAGACACCTGTAGAAGTAAGTCTTTTTTTCTGGCTCAGCTGTCATGCGTCTTACCTCCATCGCCCTGTTTTCTTCTTGGTGGCAGGTTGAAACCTCTGCAGCAGGAGTGTGAGTCACTGGCCCCGGGGGATCACTTCAGCAGCTGGCAGGAGACACAGCGGACAGCCGTGAACCCGTTTCCTTAAGTTTCCTGTGCAAAGGTGGAGCGCATACTGTAGAATGGCTGAGTGTTGACAAGCAGTCAAAAGGGGGAAAATATTACGCAGAATATCAGGGTTCCAACTGGCTTTTAGCTTGAAGCGTCCTATTCGTCGCTAGGCAACGATGAGACTAGGGTCAGGTGAAATGAATTGTGGGTCTTGTAGTTATCTCACTGACTGACCTTTACAACCTGCAATGCTTGTGTATGTTAAGCAAAATAGTCAGGGGTGATATGACGGATTACATTGTTTATATCCACACTTGTAGACGTTATAACGAGACACAGTATGTCTGATTATAAAGCTAGTGTTTGTATAAGCTTGAGTATCAGTCTGGGCCTCATAAATCTTGCAAAGAGGATTCCAATATACATGGAAAGCTGGTCCTCATGTTGGCTCATGCCAACCTGAGGATTTATTCATGTGGAATGTTATCTGTTTCTTTTCCTGACTCCATCAGGCAATGCTTTCACACTTCATGCTTCAAAAATGTCATGCAACACATCACACCTGACAGGTAAAGTGCATTCCTCAAGTGTTGGTTTTGGATCTGTCGCATTCATATGATAACAATTGATTCACTCAGTCTGAGTTAATGTAACACATATAACACATGGTGCATCAAAACAGACAGTTGACAGTAACTTGTAATGTGTGGCACATGGCTATTGTGAGCATTAATTCTTGTGCAGGTTTACTTTTCCAATGGGAAATACAGTATGTCTGTTTTGTAATAACAGAAGACAAAGTGTTAAAAAATTTACACTGGCACAGTCATTATGCAAAACACACAACAGATTCAGACAAGACTCGAATTTGGACTTTTTATTTTTTTCAGCAAGAGTAGTGTCTGAATTGGCAAATCATTTCAGCTTAATTTAGTGCAGGGTGAAAAATTCAAAGCATTTATGAGAATAACATGTAACAACCAGGAAGAATGGAGATGTTACATCTTTACAATTGTTAACATAAAGAATCTGATACATTCTGGCTTCAGAAATCAACTTTTCACTCATTATCACACAAATTTATATGCAAAATAATGTCTTTATAACTAAACAAACAAAAAATGATGGATAAAAAAGGAGCATGTGCTGAATTTTGCCTGCATGTTAAAGATGGACCTTAATCACATTTTACATGTTTTAGTCATAAGTAAGGGGCATGGACAGCAGAAGTATTCAAGTTCATATATATACCCAGTATGCCCACACTACTGAAATATTAGCCCTGTAGAGTTCCATGGGTTGTGCAAGTGCCTATAATTATATTTGCGTGATAATGTATGTGTTTGTGTGCGTTTGAGTATCTGTGTGTATTTGACATGGTATAATCAGTAACTCTGCGTCTAAGTTCCGCATGTATAACATTACAAAAGTAGCTGTGAAGTGAACAGCTGAATGAGCAGATTTTAGACTTTACACTAAGTGTACATTTCAGAGCAGCAGGCGAACCCCTCAGCAGCTCCGTGGTTGTTTTCCCATCGATCCCAGCCGATGTGTCATTATGATGGATTGCTCTGTGGGCTTCCGGGAGACCAGCGCTGGGCCCGCTGTATTGACAAGGCTCTCTTTCCCCTCTCCTTCTCTCGTTAAGTACTTCTCTCCCGAGTTAATGAACTAAAAACACAGAGGGGTGCGGGGACGGGAATGATTTGTGACCGTCTCTTGAGCGCGTGTGTTCAGTTCAGTTTAGAAGGTGTCAAATTTAAGTTTTCGGCATGTGCAGCAGGGAGGACAGAAATAGATTCACAGTTGCATCAGCTTCAGTTTATAGAGCCTGAATGACTGATCAACCGTACTCCTACACACAAGCCTCAAGATAACGCATGCAGGTTATCCCACTGTGGTGTGGCGCTCCCTGAATTACATCTGAAGTATTCACTGTTCTGGTTTGAGAGGAAGAATGAAAAAGTGATACAATAGCTTTACTGTAGGTGAAATGCTATAGAAAAAGCTCAGCAAAAATATCTTCATTACCAAGTCTCTCTCTTTCATCCAAAAGAACTCATAACTTCCAACGTTAGCCACATAAGTTTACTTCACCAACAGTAAGAAAAAAAAAAAAGACAGATAAACAGACTTTTTAACAGCTGTAGATATGAGACAATTGTAAGCCTGGTGAACCTTTGGGGACTAACCCAAATTGGCGGCAGGCAGAAGATGTGGCCTCATTCAGAGTCTAATCTGGCATCTGTTACTGCAGACAGAGTCAGTGGGCCCATGGGGCAGCCAGAGGAGGAGAGATAGAGGGTGTAATTGAGAGCTGCAGTTTAGATCTAATAGGGAAATGAGATGAGATGGGGCCTAAGTTGGGCTGGGTGTCCAAGACAATCGGCTTTTATCTGGAGTTGAAGTCAGGGTGAGTGGGGAATTGCTTGACTCACTGTTTATGTGTGTGTGTGTTGCATTTATGTGTCTTCTAAAAATGAAAGAACTGACAATATAGTTTCCCTTATGGCAATGACAGCTTCTATTAAGCTGCCTATAGAGCCATCACATCACTGTTTATATACTAGAGAAACATTTTCAGACCTGATTCAATGAGTTTTTGAAATCTGTTTGCCTTCCTAACTTGATGACAGATCGACAGTTGTTGTTGTTGTTAGAAGTGGTTGGAATTATGAGGGAGTTTTGCAATTTGGTTCCCAATTAAATGTCAGTGGCAATGTAAGCAGGCTGATGAAATCTACATGCTCAAGTTGTAGAAAGGTATATTTGTGTCGGCCCTCGACTACACCGGGTTCCATCACATCAGGCAAGATGAAAAAAAAAACAAAAAACTTTCCATCCAGCAGATTTCACACACACTATAATGACCCAGGTCTGGAATATGCAGCCATTCCATTTCATTAGTAACCGGTCATTTAATCTCAACATCCAAACCACCATCAACTCCCATGACCCCTCTGAACTCGGTCCTGCCGCATCATCACACAGTAGTGATCTTCTTGTCCTTGGTAGCTTGCTTGATGGCGGCCTGCTCGCAGATGATTTCCTTCAGCCTCTGCAGGCGGGTGTTTTGGGTGCCCAGGTCGCCCACGCCCGTCTGGCTGCGCTGGAGTAAAGAGAGGGCGTTGATGTACTCCAGCTCTGTATAGCGGACGCCCTGGTCCACCACCAGGTTCAGTAGCTCGTCTGCTGTGTTGTACAGCATCTCATAGTACTGCCTGCATGGAGGTAAGAGGATAGAACAGAGAGAGAGGAAAGAGGTTGGATGATATGTAGGGGGGGTTGTGTTTGGAGAAAATCAGTGGAAGGAAGAAATGAGGAAAGAAATGAGGAGACAGTTGAGAAAAGGACAGATAATAAGGGGAAGCAGGGAAGAGAAAGAAAGAAAGAGGAATGGAGAGTCAGAGAGTTAACAACACTTGTTCTTGCATTATTCTGGTGAAACATCTGATGGAGCAAACACAACAAAAGGGGAAACACAAAAGCCAAGCTAACTGCTGCTGCTGTCAAGCCCAATTTTCTGGTGAAGGGCTTGGAGGGCCTCACCCTGCCAGCGCCGAGAGCCGGGGGGCGGGGAGAGGGAAAACATCCACAGTCTACAAATTACTGAGACAGTTTTAATAAAACAATGCTGACAGAGCCAAAGGAGAATAGGCATGACTGTGTGTAGAATTAATAGGTCCTTAAGCAGGACCTAAAACCACAATGGGACATTTAAAAAAAAAAAAAGGAGAGACCATGAAGTGCATACTGATAGAGAGGAAGAGCACAGGGAGAGCATGCATACTTCCTGCTGCTGACTGTCACAGAGGCATAAAGGTCAGACACAACACAAAAGGGGTAGAGGGACTGGGTGTGTGTGTGGGTGTGTGTGTACTTTCATTTATACTGTGTGTTTCTTCTATTAAACTGAATATGTAGACCTAACCCCATGTGCATGTGTGCCCAGGATGTAAATACACATCATTAGCATCAACTAAAAGCAGCACACAGTGATTCCCATTACATATGGATTGTGGCTGGAGGAAACCCGTCATACACACGGTTCAGAAAAGCCTGTGCACAAAGCACTGCTTGGTATGGAGCTGGAAGTAATGCACCGGGGAGCGTCGGGATGCAGGGCAGACTATTTTTCTCTGCTTGGGGGCTAAACAGGTCAAATACCTCGGAGGGTTTGTGTGTTAAGGCCTTTGTGGGCCACACAGTTATGCTGACAAAACTCGCACGTGCACGCAACAACACAGGTGCACACGTTAAGAGAGCTTCAGTCACCACCTGCCCCTGGCTACAGGGGAAATCCCATTCACTGAAGATACACTGAATGTTAGACTTCCTTCATGGCAGAAAGAGGCAGACTTAGAGGACAGTGGGTGAGGACACACACACACATACACACAAACACACAAATTCTAGGGCTGTGAATATGTGGCTTAGCAGTGATTCAATTTGATTCATGGTTCAGTAGTTGGCGATTTGATTTAAGAGTAAATTTTTTTGGGGGAGTAACGTTTCAATTTTTTGTAAACCGCAATTCAAGTCAATGATTTGATTCAGCGCTTTTAGCCAAAATTGTATGTTTATGAAATAAACACATGCAATAAGACTATCCTTTTTCTTCTAAAATGTATTCTGTTGGATCACCACAATGCTAGGTCTTTATGTTTAAGAATCATGAATAATTCAATTCAAAGCCTTTCATATCAATTGAGGCCAAAGTCAGAGTGACTCATACTATTTATTTCTTTTAGCAGATCAATCCAGCGTAATTGGCAGATTGATTCATTACACCCGTAAAACATCTGCAAACAAGCATGCATGTCCAGACATGCTATGAAATGTATGTGTGTTTCCATGCACACACATTTAAAACACAAAAACTGCATTTTTTAAAAAACTCTCCTAAGTTACTCAGCACTTTTCTCACTCTCCCTTCGGTCCAATGTTTCTTTTAAAATGAGCGAGTGTTTCTTATGAGTCCCCATTTGACAAGAGCAGCAATAGATTTTAATGAGCCTGTGTCTGCTGGTGACACGGCATATTCTCAGTTTGGATCCGGGGCTGAATTAGTTTGAGCTCTTACATTTCTGCTTCCAGGCCAAAGAAACTTCCTTTAACTGGCATAAATTGGCCACCTTGGCCAAGGGCAGGTGCCCGTCACACCACAATACTGTAGTGGCTCCTGGTGCTTTGTGAGTGCAGCAGTTCAGCGAGGAGAGATAATCACAGTCCCTGACATTGTTGGACTAAAAAAAAAAGGCCTTCGAGGTGTTGTGGTTGGGAAAAAAAATCTTAAGTCCACCTGTTTTTAAATCCCTCTTTATGTGACAATGGGGAAAAAGAGTGACTTATAATTCTGCCCACCAAGGCATACAGAAGAAGACAGGGTTATGCCTGGGAAAGCTTTCTATTGTGCCAGAGGACGTCAAAAGCACACGGATACAAATCTTTAGTGATTTCTGATGGGGCGCAGTATAAAGACACTTTCATAAGAAAAGCTATTCTTATCTTATTTGTTTAGCTCCACCACCCATCCAAAACCCATTCGCTCCTCAAGGTGATTATTTTAGATGCTAATGGGCCGTTAATAAGCACCCAGGGAGTTTCTGTTCCAAGGTGTTTTATGTGTTGCCATTTTGGAGATGCAGCAGTAGAAATAAGGTGGAATGAGAAAAACAGAGGGAATGAATGAGAGGGAGACAGAGAGGTACCAAGTGAGACGGAGAAACAGAGTGATGAAGACAGACAGACAAGTGAGGAACTGAGGTGCGCAATATCTGTTTTCATATAATTCTCGCTCCGTGACAACTAATGCCCTCGGTCATGGCTGCATTTGCATTCTCTCTCACTCTCCGTCCCGCTCTCAATTTCTCTCCAAGGTCTTGTTCATTTTTTCATTCCTGAGCTCATTTCACGAATGAGCCTGTCAATATTGATGAGGGGTCACACTGGTTCCCTCCCGCATCGGGCCATGATGGTCGGAAAGAAAAAAAGAGAAAAAAAATTCTGGTTAAAATGATGGGTCCCACTTGTGCTTTTATCTCATAATGAAATGTGCAGTGTGTTTGCATTTGTAACTGTGTGTGTATCCGTGTGTTTGTCTTTCTTGCTGATAGGTGTCTTTAAATGTCGGCGCCTCCGGATGTGTGTCTGCTTTCGTATGTGGAGTGTGTGTGTGTGTGTGTGTGTGTGTGTGTGTGTGTGTGTATCGAGTGTGTGTTTGAATGTTAGTACATTCACCTCACAACCGCAGAAAAACACCAACTCTAAAGCGTTCCCATTTCATTCCCCAGACCCAGCGATTAACTGCACGCTTGAGGCAAACTCACCTCGTTATAAGATCTAATGGGAAAAACACACACAACCAAAACACACTCTCTCGTTTCTTTTGTTGAGGGAGGGAGCTTTGAACAGAAGGCTTCCCTCTTTCAAATATCCATCCGTGACTCTCAAAGGGAAGCGGGATAGAGGGAAAACATGTTAATTTGAAAGGGAGCAATAAACAAGAGAAGGAAGTGCATCTGACTTGCTAAGACTGCTCCATTTGTACTTTCTAAAGTGGCTTTGTGAAGTTTAACACTTACTTTAAAGCTAGGAAGACGCCGGCAAAGTAAATGTTATTTACGTAGTGCTCTAACATGATTTTCTATGACACATTCAAAAGCTAAAAAAGTCACTGTCACCAGTACAAAGAGCCTCGGCGATCTTATTTGAGCTTTTATGTAGTTTGACTAAAGAGTTTTTGGACTCTGCAGCCATAAGGGGAACTCTGCTGGTAAACTGGTGAGTTTATGCACAGGCTGGAAAATTGATGACGGATGGCTAAAATTATGATTGTGGCCACTTTGACAGGTACGGACCACTGGACATTCTTCATCAAACACAATGACAATCAGGCACAGACCTGATGCAGGTCTGTGACTAAAACATTATGCCTTGAAGAAATAATGCTGAGCAAGTGAAGACAGTGTATATCATATTCTATTTGAAAAAAAAATGAAATAAAAAACGATAAATGGTGAAGGTAGCAGTTAAATTTTGTAATCCACCTGCTGATTTGACCTGGAGAGAAAAACGACTTCATAGGTGCTATAAAACATAACACTAATATAACAGCAACTATTCACTTAGCAATAATAAATTTGGGGCGGGCCTATACAGGTTACCTTTAAAATGGATCTACTGTGCCCCATTAATAACTGATGGTTGAATACTAAATCTACTGTGCTGTTTGTTTTTCCTTCTGTAAGATCCAATAGTGCAATAGAAAAAGAGTATCCACTATAAGACAATGTGCTGGTGTGTCACTTGCTGGTGTGTGTGTGTGTGTGTATGTGTGTGTGTGTGTGTCAGGGGATAGTGATGACAGCTGCCTATCTGGCCTCTGGTTGATAGAAAAAGGAGGGGAAGAGAGGATGGGTTGAGAAATAGAAGGTGTGTGTG
>OMKZ01026238.1:1845-22749 GCA_900302535.1 Neoniphon sammara
AGTTGACTAAAGCGCTATTATAGTCGAACAAAACGTAAGTGAATTTAAAGGAGACTTTATACAGGGTTGCTATGTCCAGGCAGTAGTCCCCGCAGGTGTGTGTATGTGTGTGTCTCTCTCTCTCTCTCTCTCTCTCTCTCTCACACACACTCACACACACACACACACACACACACACACACACACACACACACACACACGGAGACGCATGCACGTACGTATACACACATACAGCCCAAGTGATGGAATTGTCAGAGTGAATATGCGTCAGTGGTTAAGTCTTTGTGTGGGAGTGGGTGCGTATGTGCGTGGGCATGTGTTAAAGACTGAGATCTGGCCTCATCAAATTGCCTGGGGAACCTCAACAGCTGTTCCTGTGTGTGTGTGTGTGCGTGTGTGCATCTCCGTGTGTGTGTGTGTATGTGCGTGCTTGCGTGAGTGAGTGTCCCAGGGGCATCATGACACTTCATCATTTGTTAATTAGCCAGTTAAGTCATCTAATTAACACACCATCTCTCTAGTTCTCTCTCTCAGACTTGCTGCTCTCCTTTGTCGCCATCTACTTCAAAAACCACCGGCAAAACCACATGGGCTCAAACAGGAAGAGGATCAACTCAGCAAATACATTCCCTTCTACATTCAAATATTAAAACGCGCCAGACAATCGGCTCGCGCAAGCTATTAAGAAATCTTTCAAATGGAATCTTCTGTTATTGACTGTAATTCATTGTATTTTATATTTGCATTATCGGTGGAAAGTGACCATAAGACAATACGGTCACGGCTCTGTTAATAGAAGCCCATTCTGGGCCAATGTATATCAAACACATTCAATTACCATAATGTCAAGACAGTATTCCATGCATTAACCAACTGGCTTCCACAATGACAGAGATGAATCCATAATTACCAGGTCTCACACACACACACACACACACACACACCTCTTTAATATATTCAAGTTTAGCATACCATCAAGATGATATTCTTCACATTAATGGCCATTATCACCTGCTCTCTCTCTCTCTCTCTCTCTCAGTGAGAAAGTGAGAAAGATTCATGTACTGGGAGCTAGTAATTATATATTCATCTCTGTCATCACACTGCCAGTAACAGTGCCTTAGTTACCTATGCATTATATGTCTCTGCGTTGCATTGCACCATTTCACTGTCTATGTTAGCTTTCCTCTGTGTGTACTGTATGCCTGTGCGTGCGTGTGTGTACGTGCACACATAAACAATCTACCCCATATGATTAACAAATAATACAACATCACTCCACATAACTCCTTCGCTTGGATTCCTGGATGTTTAGATAACAGCCATGTCTTGTAATTATTACTGCAGTTGAAATGTACCCTTATCATTTTATTCCTAAAACTCTGCAAGGTAGCATTTCCCAGCAATTTCTTCTTTGATTGGTAACACAACATAAGCTACTTGGGGAGTAAATTGCGGAAATTGAGTTAAAAAAGATAATCAATCCCGACACAGTCCTATAAAAAGTGGCTGTTAAAAGATAATTCCGTTTTAGTTTTAACCTGGATCATATTTTCCTCTCTATTTGGGTCTAAATTATTAATAGGAGCAAAAAAAATTGGAATTAGTCCAGTACTGAGCGAGAATGCTGTAACTGCCAGCCGTGAAACACGGCTGCAACGTAATCCAATGGGGCAACCTGTCTGCGTCAAAATATGTCCACTAAAAGTGTTTGTTTTTGCCACTGACAGGCTCAGATTAATATAAGTGTTAAAAAAGAAAAGGTTAAAAAAAACCTGAATTATCCTTCAATAAACACATACTCATGCACGCACACATTCAAACATTCAAATGCAATTGTAATGGTGCATCTCAATTAGAGATGTTTAATGGGCTGACCTGTTTCAACAGTGACAAAACCATAAACATAATGTTGCAGGAACACAGAGAAAGAGACAGCAAGCAGGAAACACACACAGGCGCTGGTCTATGTGTTTTAAATGTTTAATTTTCTCCATTGGGACCTTTGTATTTCAGACAGGTCATGTTTCATCGTTAATGGACCATTTTCTACTTGTGGGGGTCAATGTCAGCTCACAGTTTTCAGCGTTTTAAATATGTTGGAGCTGTGAGGTTTCTCTGGGAGACGCAGCCTCGCAATTTAACATCAGTGTCTCAAGCCTGTCTCATTAGATAAATTATTGCCCATTCACTAATTCACTGTTAGGGCAACCTAAACACACAGACAGGGGAGATGGAGAGGGAATACACACACACACACACACACACACACGTATCAGTTTCAAGATAAGTCCTTACTTATATAGATATATAGATAGATAAAGGTCAACAAAGTATGGTTTTGTCTTTCAGGGTGGATCTATCGCTATTCATCGTGTGTGTGTGTGTGTGTGTGCGTGTGCTCATGGTGTCTCTATTCCTTTTCCAAATGGACTGACCTTTCTCTAAAGGTCAGACTGTGACACCACTCACATGCACAATACTATCTCGGACGTTTAGAGACACAGAGTCACAGACAGGCTCAAATACTGGCACAACCTTGGGGCTGTTATTCCATGCTACTAAAAAACTCTTTTAACCTTTTCACGTGTGAATTCTGAATTTTCCAAATGCCCCCCAACACCACCGCATGAGAATGTGACACGGGTAGTAGGCCTCTCTGGTACAGCTTGATTTTTACAGTGTATACACATGGCTTCGACATCAGAAAGGATGAAAATATCATAATACTATACAAGTTGACATCTTCTACATAAACAGGCTAACATGATTTTCAAATTTAATTACGTTGTATACGCTGTGAAGGGGCATATATTCCACAGCAGCTCTGCTTGTGGAATTACTTCATTTCTGATGACAAGAAAACACAATTGGTTTGCAGGCAGACTAAACAAAATGTAAATATTCAAGTGAAGAGGTCATATTTTCAGTATTATCAGACAGGAAATTACAAAGTGAAGTCTTGCTATGTGCAATGTGATGCCTGTCAGTGACAAGAGACAATGGCATCTCCTGATTTCTGTAACCAGTGTCCTCAGACCAACATTTTGCATGATGACACAGGATGATCAAATCCTTTACCCAGTCAGCATCAGTTTCAACTTTCAACCAAGAGCCGAGAAGCAGCCCCAAGCAGCCTTTTAGCCTTGCTAGCTAAATTTTCTGTACCCATGTCCCGGTTCACGGGTCGCCTCCTTCAACGGTTGGACTTTGGAGAGAGGCAGCAGTTGAATTAGGACACACCTTGTGTCTGCCATGCCCTTCTATGCAATTCTTCAGAGTATGAGGCAAACTATTTATTCAGTGTTTGAGGTAATATAAGTTTATTATGTCACTTTCACCCTATCCTACTCCCCATTTTCTCACGCACTTACTTAGTACTACTGTAATTAATTTATTCTGATCTTTTAGCCAAAATCTGACCTTAGTTTGACCTGTTTCTTTTGTGTCTTAATCTGTTTACTGTGTAAGCCACTGGATGCCTAAATTTCCCTTGGGATGAATAAATCATCTATTTATCTATCTATCTAATAAGATATTTGATTGTCTAACCCTAAGATATAATAAATGAATGAAATAATAGCATAGGTTGTATTTATGCTGTCATCAAGGGCTAGAAAAAGTTCAGAACAGTTCATGCTATTTTGAATTTTGTAGATAACACAGGTGTTTAACACATCTGTGAAAATTCAGTGGAGAGTGTAATACCATTTTGTCCTTAAGTCAAAAATGGCATGTCAGCTTTAGCCTTAATGACGACCTCAGACCATTATTATGCACGTTGCCCCCAGGTCCTAATTGCTAAGTGCTGCAATGATGGTTATCTAATGTCATCACTGCCGCACTGTAGATGACTGACTGGATGAAGGATATATTCGGCCTGGGTCATCATCATGCAAAATGCCTGATGGTCTGAGGCACAGGTCACATACAGAAATCAGGACGCACAGAGACAGTGACTGCTTTTCACACAAGCTCTCTGGTCACGCACTGAAGCTTTCATTTGATTTCCAGAAAATGTGTAAGTTTTGTCAATGTGTGATTACCATGCGCTGACCTGCCTGCGTATCCACTGAAATAAAGCTTCATCTGCGAGAACAAGAGAGATGAATTTCTCCTCTAATTTTCTGCAAGGTCGCAATGTATGTTTCACTAAGTGCTGCTGTCTGACCCGGTAGCAAATTGAGACCCAGACATTTTTCAACTAAAATATCAAGCCCGGTAGCTGAGCCCACTTTACATCAGAATCACTTCACCCACCGACTTGAATAAATGTACAGGAATTGGTTATGACAACATTGTTACAGAGACATATTGCCAGTTAATGTAACACTGCACATACTGATATACAGTGTGCAGGGTAAACACAGCCTCACATTACAGTGCAGGCTGGCAGTGCAGGACATAAAGTAGACACTAACGATACACATCACTCTGTGTGTGCATTCAGCATTCAGTCATTATGTGCTTTTATATGGAGGTAGATGTAGAGTGGGTGGGAGAGGCTGCAGCACTGCTAAACCAGTGATAAAGCAGTTATACTGAATTGAATAAAGTGCATGGATATACTGTAATTCCTGAGGCTTAAGGACACAGAGTGTAAGAGTGCACTAACATTTGAATGGTGACAAATATAGGGCTGGGCATTGGCAAGGACCTCATAATATAATACAAATCACAATACAACTGAACGACATAACTGACTGAAAATGTATAAAGTTGAAAATACAACCTACTGCATAACGCCGGTGTAGACTGAAAAACTGAAAACATAATAAACCGGGTGACAAACTGGCACAAAAACAATTTAATTTGAAATTAAAACAGATTTAGCACAATGCACAGTAAAATGTAAATAACATCATATGAAAATGAAGTGTCTTATACTGATACAAGGAGTTAGAAAATCAATACAGGATTACAAAAAAATAATACTCAGCTTTATCTTTTTTATTTATTTATTTTTTGCACAGCTATAAATGAATAAAATGATACAAAACAGTAACAGAGAAGCGACAGTCAACTGTACAGGCGGAGTTGAAGAGGAGTCTTTGGAGGGCCGGCTGACGTGCGGCAGCTCTTGTGCAGAAGCTGGAAGCTGAGGCAGTGGTGGGCGGGCTTGAGGTTTAGGGATCAGAGCCATCTCCGAGAAGAAAGCTTTTGGAACAGGTGGTTGCCTGACTGCGCAGGGTCGTGCAATCCTTCCTGCCCTTTTACTCCCCCCTTCATGAAGGGCAGCTGCCAGCCAATCAGCCGCCCAGCAGGATGAACAACAAGTTGGAGCTTGTCCTTGGAAGAGGAGGAGGCAGAGGAGAACCAGCCTGCAACAGTGAGTGTCACGATGCTATCGATGACCGAAATGGCGAGTTACCTCAGCTGCTACAGGGAGAGCTGTTTCGACTGGGGGGTCTTGATCGAGCTTGTGGTGATCGAGCTTGTGGTGATCACGCGCTTGATGAGTTCACATTTGAGGCAGTGTGTTGGGCAGGTGGGCTGCTTTGGAAGTCGCTCCTCCATCTCCTCCATATCATATTTGTCAGACAAAAACGACATATCTGCAAAGACTGAATGGCTGTTCATGCCATCCATGCCAAGCCGTCAGCGACATCCATGGTATTTGTGGATTTTCAACACGTATGTACAGCCCAAGGGTCACTCAGTACATAAATCATATTAACTTGAAGTCTATGTTAGAGAAAGAACATGCCATAGTAGCTGTCATGTTTTTTTTATTTTGCTGTTGTTTTTTACCTGACAGTTGTGATATTTTTAAACTACATGTGCAGTCGGTGAACTAAAGCTGCGTATATTCCAGGAACGACCGGAAACAAGTTTGGCTTGAGGGTGGTGCTACAGGAATGGCCGTGGGGTCACCTAAATGTTTTGTGCTAATGGTCTGAGCAAATCCATAACATCTCCTACACTATCATTTTGGGCATGTGATTATACTCATGACCTAACACCTTTCAATTAGACACTAATGAGCATGTTGATGCAATGTTTAATCTGAAACCTGAGTGGGCTCAGGTCTCCTGATCAGCGGACACCTCTAACCTCGTTCACCTACAGCGACCAGGAAGAGAACGGAAGAGAAAGAGGAGGCCTTTTAATGCAGCTTCAGAGAAAAAGGATAAAAATAAAAAAATGTTGCAAGCTGTTGCTGAGGATATGGCCACGGTGTTTGCAATGTAGCGCCATCACTCCAGGTTAAATTGTTGCCCAGAGAAATTATGTTTCGCACAATGCACAAACTCTCATTTTGTTTACACATAAGGCTAAAAGGCGAGGAGCCAGAATTTGCTGGGACCCTGGTCTAGTTAATAAAACAAAATTACGGTTACAGTGGGACTCGCGCTGTTTAATTCACAACACACCTGCTCCAATGTTGCTCCAAGTGCTACAGTTTGTATTGCGCTCTCTGTTCAGTCATCTCAATATGTAAGACCTAGCAAATGTTAATGTGCGCACAGGCGTTTGCGTTCTGCTCATTTGCATGTGCATCTCGTCTCGACCTCTGTGTTTGTGTGTCGATGCACTTGCAGGTCACTCTGTGTCTTTAAATCCTGTGTAATTCTTCTGTTTCTTAATGACGGATTAGACTTCTCATAGTATGACTGCTCATCCAGCAATAATCCACACACACAGACTCACAGCTGTGGGCCAGAGGGGAGAGAGAGAGAGAGAGGGAGAGAGAGAGAGAGAGAGAGATAAGGGGGGGCGAGAGAGAAAGAGAGAGAGAGCGAGATATAGAGGGAGAGATAGAGAGAGAGAGAGAGAGAGAGAGAGAGAGAAGGGCAGAAAGGCAAAAAGAGGCAACTGCGAGAAAATTATTAGCTCATATATAAGCAGAGTGTTGCCAACAAATCCATGTGGAGAGGCAGGGCAAAACACGTCAGCAGGATCCACACTCATCCCCCTCAATTCTCATCCAAACCACGTACTTTGGATTGTCTGTGAATCAATTCTCGGCACGTATTTTCTATTTTTGCTGGCGTGTCATGATGTTAGCTATGTCAACTCTGACTTATTTGTCAGTCCCTGCTGTCAACAAACTGTGAAACGGTACGCAATTGATAACTTTGTCATGCTAACAAGCTTAAAAAAGACACTGGTGCCAACAGGCAGCCAAAATCAGCTCACTTAAATATACCCCAATGTGTCTGGCATTAATTTTAGTTCACTTCTGGCTTTCTTTTCAAAAATTACGGGCACAGCCTCACAGTCTGTGTACTTTCTTGTTAAAGTTTATCGATGACAAGTTTTTGCTTGTATTCTGCTTTGAGGGATAAGCTGGATTTCTAACCACCACAACACTCGCTTTAAGGTCACTTTCACCTTAAGGTTGAGCTGGTCGCACATGCAGTCACGCGTGCACACATACACACATGCACTGACACACACACAGCACATCTTGGTCTGTTGAGTGAAAGAGTTAAAGAAAGAAAGCTTGCTGTCCCTCTGAGATAGTCATACATCTTGCACAGGGCTGCACACTACATGCAAACCCACACACACACACACACACACACACACACAGTCACAGAAGGTCACAGAAACAAGCTAGGCGCACAGGCACCGTGACAGCCATCCAAACGCACAGAAACATACAGATACACAAACACACTCCTACACAGACACACAGAGAAACAGATGGATGCACAGACTCTTCCTCGCTCACTCGGTCTCTCTGTAATCACCACTAATGCGTCTGCGGTCTCCATATGTAATTCAATGAGGGGAAAAAAAAATCAGCAACTTCCTGTAGGATACTGAGCTGGCGATTAACACCATGTGGAAAAAAAAAAAGAGAGAGACCCCTAAAAGATGATCGCTCATGCATGAGTTGAGTCAAGGCATCTGCCTCAATGATCTCAGTGGTAGAAATTGAGCTACTGTATGCTGGAGCAATTAAAACATCTTCATTCTGACGCTTAATTATTTCTGGGGGTTTATAAAATCTGAATGTCTTCAACACAGCTTTCCCCAAATTGGGTTTTCAGTGAGTCATCTAGCCGGCAAATGAGTTGACCTGTAAAACGGCATCAGGGTTGCTTTTGAAAATTGCTCTCAAATTGACATCTGAAATTTGCCATTTTCAACATGAAAACTGACCGCTTTCATTCACGCAAAGGAATAAAGGAGATACAAAAAGAAAAAGATAGCGAGAGGGACAGATACTGTAGAGAGAGACAGGCAAAGTGGCAGACAGACATACAGGAACCCAGCGACAGAGATGGAAAGCAATTTATTTTTCTCTGGGCATTGTGTGGTGACTTTTCACGAGCTTTTTTTTTTTTTTTTCTCTTCCAGCGCTCCAGGGGCTGGTATTGGTGTAACCCTGGCAACAGCACAAAACAACCCACTTTCTCCTCTTCAAGCCCACAGTTGGCACACACACACTCACACACATCATACGTTCACATACAAATACACACCCGCACACACACACACACACACACATACCATCAGACATACACACACAGACACACTCAGACACAACCACCATCTGTAAATGCTCACATCAACAGTTGTCTCTGCCAAGTATAATAACTTCAAATAATAATCAGTTTTGGAATGGAATCCAGATTTGCATTTTTCCAATTCATATAATTAGACAGTAATTAGTTGTGGAAGAAGAGAAATAGTTTTACATTATAATTTCATCCTTCATATTGATTTCAGTTTTGGGTGGCAAAAGCTAAGCAATAATGACTCTGCTGTAAACATGCTGAATGTTCGTTACAGGGGTTGGAGACACTAAAACATGCTGGTTGAGATGTTAATTTATATATAGGTGTTTGATATGGAAGACAGTAACACTAGGGATTAGCTCCACATATACACCCCCATGTCCTTGGATGTTTTGTAGTGTTGTTCTTTAGATCGACTCTATTTGATCAAACTGAATTGACAGCCGCTCTGCCCACCCACTGTGCACCGCTGCTCTCTCCAAGCACTGCTGTTGTCAAACTGGCTGGGCAGGCGGAGAGGAACTGGGGGCACCATCACTGATTAATGCTCAAGTTTTTTGATCACGCTGATAGGAGACAAGCAGTTCATTGTGGTATTTTTTTTTTGAATCGGTACGTTGCAAAAAAAAAGAAACATTATTAAAGACTCCATGCAAAAGCATTGTTTTTTAAATTGTAAACTGTAATTTAGTATGTAGCTACGGCAATGCGATACAGTGTCATATTGTGAGCGACTGAGCGTTAAAGTACGTATTTATCTCATTTGATTTAGCTCAATTTGGCCCTCCAGTGGTTACAATCGGCTTTCAGTGCTCAACTGGAGAAGGTTTTAATCACAATCTCTGCTGTATCCTATCAGTCCATGTAATACTGAACTGCAACTTTCTGCGCTTTCAATACAATGTATTTTTCTCTTTTTATAAATAACTGAGACCGATGTCAGATACAATACTTAAGGATTTTACACTTCACCAACATGTCATTCTTGCTTCTTATTGGTCAAAGCAACCCACTGTCCTACCTCATGTTTCTGTCCCCCTTTACTTCATGTGTCATGTTTTTGTTTTGTTTTTTTTATTAATTACAATCAAGAATGCCAGACAGCACCTAAAATAGGGTCAGAGCTTGCTTTTCATGTAAAAAACAACACGAGTTTTAGCAAAAAATACATCAATACCATCAATACATCAATATCATAGCAACATTACCATGTTTTTCTAATTTTTCACCAAACCTACAAATTATTTTTTAAAAGATTTCATTTCTGCAAATTTGTCAGAGACTATGTTCAGGTCAATATTGTCTGTTATTTCCCATTCAGTAAAGAGAAGAGCAAGCTGAGAGAGATGCTCCTTTCTCATACTCCAAAGGCTTATTGCTGTAATTTTCCTGGCCTGGAAACAAAATCTATTTTTGATGATTATTTTGTACTCTTTTTTTTTTTTTTTTTTGAAAGGCATAAGGTTACTCACTGCAGAGCTGTCCTCTCTCTCTCTCCCTGCCCACTAAAGTAGAATCACCACTTGCCCTTTTTATGACTTCTGTTACTATAATGGAACAGTGGTACAGGTACAAATGTGCTTTTTGTATGTTTCTGCTCCATGGTTGGCAATTAAAAGTGTATTAGATGTAGAAGTGACTGAATTTCAATGACAGTATTGCGGATGGGAGTCGTCTTATGCAGCCCTAGATTGAAACATTGTGGTGCCTCTGTGCATCACCACTCACAGTGCCTATTCATCTTCCTCATCAGCATCAAAGATCTTTCTCAAATTTATGTTGTCACATAAAACAATTAGCATCACACAAGCTTAGCAACACAACATGCACTAGTGCATTACAATCTGACAATACAAATAAAACAAAGACAACACTACATTATGCAGAAAACTGGCATAGAGGAAATGATTTGTCATAATAAAGTGTGAAAATGAGCATGGCATCAAGCTTGTTTCTGTAAGATTTTGACCGAACACATTCTTGAAATCCAACCTCTCTGCTTCAGATTGTAAGAAAGCATCTGAGGGCCATATACAAGTTTGGGAATGTGTTTGGAGGCCCATTTTCCAGCACGATTTGGAACAGTCCTGCAGGTGTTTCCGTGCCTGTCTCCCTTCTCATAAGGTGGCATTACTGAATGATTTCATCAGCTGAGGCCCTGTTAGCCATGCTTATGGCTCTGCAGTGGGTTGAGGAGGTAAAACCAAATAGCGTTAATGTTACCCTCTTTTAATGCTCAAGAGTAATCAGGATACACTCTATTAAGTGAGTATTTCCATGTAGGTATTAAAGGAAATCAATCAATCAGATTATTTGTATAGCACTTTACAATACAAACAAATGTAACACAAAGTGCTTCACACAATAAAATAAAACATAATGAAAACAGAGTAAACTGTAATAAATCACTCAATAAAACAGGAACATAATAAAATAAAGGAAATGCTATAATATCAACACAATAAATCCAATAAAAAAGTGGATAAATATTTAAAATAGCAAATATAGTTGTAATAAAAGGGTGAGGTGAGAAAAAAAAACTGTAAATAGTAAATAAAAAGTAAATACAAGCTAAAGATAGCAAGATAAAATACAATTTTATAAAGAGGAGAGGCATATGAGACAGTAAAATCAGGAATAAAAGGTAAAATGTATAAAAATTAATGAGTTGGTATAGCTGAAGTATAGCTAAAGCTAATGTGAAAAGGAAGTACAAAGGCAGTACCAGAATACAATAAAACAACACAACACGCATTCAGCTAGAAAAACAAGGTACTGGAAATTTGGCATAAACAGAAGGGAAGAGGTTGTCATTACAAGACTTAGGTTGGGGCTTATGTGATCAGTGTCAAGTGGGAGAGTCAATTGAACATCTTTTAATTAGACAGAGACAGACGGGCTGGAAAGAAGGATGAAAGACGTTAAGCAACAGCAGTTTACTTTGGAAAGAATCCTGAGGCTGGCAGAGGATGGTGTGAAAAGCACAATTTTATTTGATTACTGAGATCAATGGAACAAATATAGCTGCTTTATCGGGTTTTGGTTGAGATAGGTTTCATTATAGGCAAGAGAGGTTTGTAGTCTGTAACATGGATGTTAACTTACATAAAAATACAAGAAGACAATTTAGTTTTCCCATGTAGTCAGTGTAACATGAGGCAGGAGCATCTGTTGCAATCCCTCTCTCTTGTTTTGCCTTCAGAAGCACTGACTGTGAGCACTTGTCCATCACACACTGTGGTTTAGTTAGCTAGTTAGCCTTTATGTATTTATTCAGGGAAGGCCAGCTGAGAACAAAGCTCTCTTTTTCAATGTCAAGTCAAGTCAATTTTATTATGATTCGAGAACCAAATCATAACAGAATTCATCTTAGGGCACTTCATATTGAGCAGGTCTAGACCTTACTCTGTACAATATTTAAATGGTGAACAGATTACAAAAATAAAGCTTACAAGTTACAAAAACAATGAATGAATGAATGAATGAATGAATAGGTAAATAAATTAATTAATTAAATACACACAGAAATACACACTTTTTTTGTTTTTTGGAAATTTTGCATTGTGCAAATATAAAAACCCTACATGAAACCAAACATGTATATTGAAACATGTCTGGTTACATATAAATATATCATTATGTGTGTGTACTGTTAGTCTTGCTTGCACCTATTAGCATACTTAGGGTAGCGTAGCTTGCAATTTCTGAACTTACTTAGCTCAAGCAGCTCTTATTGGAGCAACTGCAGAATGTAATTTGCATAGATGTAATGTTTTCAATATTCTCTTTTTTAGAGAGTTTTCAATATTCTCTTTTTTAGAGTTTGTCTGGCTGTTTAGTTGTGTTCCTGTTCACACAGCATGAGAAGAGCACAGAGTGATCACAACAAGTCAAACAAGTTGCTGGCTTTGTTTCCAGTCGTTTACACCAACAAGATTCAACGAGTGACTACATTATTGGTTCAAATCGGAAAAATTGCAACTATTTTCCCATTTTCATTTACAAATCTGAAAATAAATTTTGATTAACTTCAGAAAAGTCTATTATGGAAACTACAATAACTGAGAATGCTGTAATTTCAATGGCATTGATTTTTTTTTTCTCTCACAGAGATTATCCTCTTGAACCCTGTGCCTTGCTCAAGGGAAGCTTAGATACCCTTTACCCTAGAGAATCAAGAGCTTGTGACCAGAGGGTAACTAGCTGAGATTGGAGAGGGGGCGAACAAGTTTAGGTGGGGTTAAGTGATTGTGAAAAGCTCTCACCCACTGCTGTGGTGTCCCTGAGCAAGCCACTTCAACCCAAAACAGTCTGGTGGAGCTGAGCAGTGGTCAAAAGCAGAAGGGTGTGAATGTGTGCAGGGCAAAGCTAAAACAAGATTATGCTTAGTCAGTCAAGTTCCCATGTTGGGTCAATAAAGAAAGAGAAAAGTTCAGGGCTATTGTGGGAGCATCATTCATTTAGTTTCTCCACCCAGACTTTACAAAAATGTCCCAGCACACCCATTAGCACCCCACTACCATCGTTTTATCTGTCTCATTCTTACCTCTTACCATCCCTGGAGTTCTATCTTTCTGTCTTGCCACTATCAATCTTTCTTTCTTTCTTTTTTATTTCTTTCTATCTTTCTATTTCTATTTGTGAAAGAAATTTATTTTATATTCAAGAATGGTGATTCATTGCTTTTGCTGAACAAAGTGTGTGTGTGTGTGTGTGTGTGTGTGTGTGAATGATGTGTTTTTACACAGTGTGTGGGTGGGTGCAGATGCTTGTGCGCGTGCACACAATCCTAACTTAGAATCGCACGAAGCAAAACCAGCTGATGAGCAAAACAACAAAAACAACATCGTTAATGTTTCTCTTCTGATGCTCTGCTTTTATACGAGATAAGAGCTAATTAACCAATCGGAATCCTTTGATCTAATTAACAAAACATGACTTTGTTTGATATCAGAAGACTGCAGTCTGCTAGCTAGACAATACGTGAGGAGAGGAGTAAAATGCAGTGTTTTGTCTCGCTCTCTCCTTCCCTGTCTTTATTCCTCTCCTCTGTCTCTCAGTTTCTGTCTCACTTTCTCTTGGCTAAGTGACAGCCATGCCCTTTAATTGCAGTTAATTTGTTTGAAATTTAACAATCCACTGTGCATAATGTGTCTTAAACTTTTGTGAATGTTAATTTCATCAACAAACATCTCATAATCACAGGTCAAAAATATTACGATGAGAAGAGCAACAACGAGCTTGTTTCAGAGAGTGATTTCAACATGTGGAGCTGGGAGTCACTGATGCGTGACAATATGTGTTCTTGCATGCACTTATTATGTTATACAAGGTAATTAAAAGAACATTCTATTACTATGTTGGCATATATAAACATTAACAACCACAACAAATTCACACATCACTTACGTAAAATATAAAAATTAGTGCATTTATGTGCACGTTAACGTTGCAAAGTTATTCAGTTTGCAGACATACTTGTTTTGAGTCGGTACATGTAAATGGCATAACTCGTATACAATAACCTGGATAACAACAACAGGGATCATATGCCTGAATAAGACATCTGGCATATGCTGATATCAGTCTGTGTATTGATGTGTCTTAACCTGACAGTGCCAATCAGTATTCTGTGTGATTCCATTGTAATATTTGGCATATGTGCTTTATTCTGCATATAGCCTACAGGCATGTTGGGGATCAGGGCTGTGAAGATGCATATGAACTGTTAATCCTGAATATGACTTTGAACCTGCATGTGAGCTGGGATTCACAGCATTCTGTTTCTGGGGTCAATGAGAGTTCTCAGAGTAAATACACACCTTTGAATGTATGTTTACCACTGGCATTCGGGCTTTCTTTAGGCTCTTATAATTGACAGTTGCATGTGAGAGAGGATGAGATGAGTACTACTGGGTGAAGTGGGTATTTCTTTGTCTTTCAAAGAAGGACAAAAAAAGCAATAACAAGAGAAAAAGAAAAAGGTAGCAGGAGAACCATGTAAGCCTCTTTATTTCAAGGGCTAAGGTCAGCCTGTGTGCATGTGTGCATGGGAGGGGTGGGGGTTTGGTGGGTGTGGGTGCTGTGTATGTGTAAAAGGTTAACTATCAAGTCAAATGTACAGAGAACTTTCAGAGGAGAGTGACCTCTGTTGTTATGGCAACAAGTTAAAGACCCATTCCTGGCATTGATTAAACCCTTAAAAACTCATCAAAAAATTTACATATTGTTTTTTTCCATGAAAAAAAATCCTACATGCCTTTATAATGGCATAAGAGGTAACTCTACACCTTTGCCTTCATTTAGTACATGTGTATCTATGAATATGCAAACAGACCCCACCTCTATTCAAATCTACACCCACCCCCCACCTGTCCACTGAGCACATACCTGCTCACCTTCAACTCTGCCCACACAAACCCCTTCTTGTTTTCTGTTTTGCTGCTGTACGCCACACAATGGCAAGAGGTAATATAGATGGAAATTCAACCATGTATGTTTGAACCGGAGGCCAATTCTGAAGAAGAAGAGTAAATTGTAGAGTTGTAGAGAGCAGATCTCCACCAGGCATGTGTGGGGATACAATGTCTACATCAAGTAGATAGTTGTAAATGCTTTGTGCCACAACTCATAGAAAGGGTAAGAGGGGATTTCCATGATGGCTTTGATCTTGTCATTTGTCTTAGGCAAATTAGTCCGTCGACTTATCAAGTTAGCTAGATAAACCTCGGCCCCAACTGCCAGGTCTAATAACAGTTAACGTTACCTACATTGTGAAGCTGAACACCCAGATGCACCGTTAGGAAGAAACACTTTGAACACCACAGAGAGCATCTAGAAGGCATCTAGTGTACTTGGTCAACTAACACTGTGTTAGCTAAATATACAAATAGACAGTGCAATATTCAAGCTACGATTGGTTACCGGTCTGTGATGTAACAGACTGCTAAACTTCCATGGCGTCAATCCTGATTTCTGTGAGTGAAACAGGGAAGTAGCGTTTTGACTGCCATGAAGCAAATACAATGCCCTATGACAAGTGGAGTACATAGAATACATCAATACAGTAACGGCTTATCTGACAAAACACATTAAAAACACAACTTTAAGTCTTTAAACAACTTGAGAGAGCAGGAGAGAGAAAGCATAACAGGAAGAGAAAGAACTTTGGAGATTTAAAGATCTCACAGGGACTGCTGTTACATGCAGACAATGCAAAAAGGGGCAATAAATATCTCTCAACCACCTTTTGGAGACACTGCATGTCTCATCACTTATCACTGAAATTGTGTAGTGTTCCACTGTGTTAAATATGAAATTGTTAAAATCTCATTTCCCGCACTTTCTTAACATCTCTACTGAGGGCCCTATTTCTTTTAAACTATACCCAAGTTGATATCATCTATGTAAATGAAAGCAATTTAAAATTAGTTATACAATTATTGTTTTGGAAGCTGATTAAGTTAAACAACTTAAATGACAAATAAGCCCTTGCCAGGACTAATTTACCCTATTGCAGAAAAAACACAATGCATCCCTGTAGATAAAAACAGCACAAACATGTTGTGGAAGAGACATTGTTGGAATCATAAAAGACACTGGAGGAGAGACATTTATGTCACTGGGACTACCCTGTGAAATGAAAAAAAATTAGACTACTTTCCACATTTTCAGGACCGTCAGACAGTCAGAGAGCGACTTAGAGAAAAATAAGGGATTATTTTGCCCTAATCTTTAAATTTTGTGTGACAGTTAAAACATCATTCTCTCCAGAGAAAAAAAATATGCTATTTAAATATATACTATTAAAAAGAATTAAAATCTTTTCAGTCCAGTCACATCCCAAATCAAATCAGCGTTTGAAACACGTCCCCCTCCTTTATGTCTCTCTCACCAGCGTAAGAAAATGAGATGCTAGAAAAGAATTGATGAAATTCTTCAGTTGGACTCCACACATGGAGAAATAGAGTGAGAGAGAAACACAAGGGGGGATTGCCATGACTGAATCATATCTCTGTGAACCCATCACATGTGAGCGTATATACCTTCTTGCCTGTGTGAAGTCTCTCTGTGCATACATGTATAGGCACGTGCTATCAGCACAGTAATCACCATGTCACACTGATGCCTTTCTCATCAGTAGGATCACAAAAGCCCCTTTTCATTTCTTCATTCTGTCACTTTTTTTTTTCAGGCCAAGGGATTGAATTGCAATCTGTCTCGCCACTGATTGAGACAGGGAGGGTAATTTCCCTCTGTATGTTAAACGCACTTCAGTTTAATTTCATCAGCTAAAAAGGGCCATTGCATAGATTTAAATTATACTGTATTGATATTTGAATACATTATTTGCATCATTTGAGTGGATCCAGTATTGTGACTTTTCTGCATGTGAGAATCTATTCTTCAAATTTATTTCATAAACCCATTTAAACATGAAGCAAACGGTTTTCATTCTGATGCACTGTAAAAAATGGTACACTGGAAAATGGGGTCTGTCTCATGCTCCCTCATCTCATTCTTCCCTCACAACCTTTTTCATCCCTATTCTGCACTGCGTGTTCCCTCAACGCCTTTGTCCTGCTAGTGGTAGGTTCTTTGAATTATTTTACTTAACATCAGTAAGAGGATATGAAGTTTATGTTTTAGGGGCTTCTGGAAAAAGTGGTGACAGTTCAAATGGATTGTGAAAATGTGAGTGGTTTAAATACTGAACTTGAGAAATGGAGAAATATTTCAAGTGCACAGACACAACCAACAAATAAATTGCATATGTATTCTCAAAAGTACTTCAATAATATGCATCAAATCAATATTGTATATATAGAATATCAAACGCTGTATAAAGCGAGGTATTAACAATAATGAAGACCAGGATGCAAAACACTGTCCTATATTTAACGTGTCAAGAAGGCAGAGACAAACTCATACCTATGGGTAATCAATTCACCTGACCTACATGTCTTTGGACTATGGGAGGAAACACACACAAACATGCAAACTCCACAGAGAAAGCACCAGGGCTGAGATTTGAACCCAGGACCTTCCTACTGTAAGGTGGCAGTGCTACCCACCATGGGCCACCATGCAATCCTGTCCACATCATCTCCTGTTAAATTTGCTTGTGGGTCCCCTAGTGGCCCAGCTGTATAAGCTGCATGTCATGTGAATGGGTTCATTTCAGCGTGGAACCTTTGCTGGATGTCTTCCATCTCTCTCTTCCCAGCTCTCTCCACTGTACACTGCACAAATGGCATCAACACAACCTTTAACAAATGTGTTTGCATGTGCATGTTCTGGGCCTTTGGTTGGGGATTATTCCTTGTTTACACTTGGGTTTGAAAGAAAAATCAATTCATGCATTTTTTTTAAACATCCATGGAATTTTGCAGGAAAAACAATGCAATCACGGAATTTGAAAAGTCCACAGCTTTTAAGAGTATTTACTGTGGCAAACTGGATAGCACCAGTAACTTCCAGAGCAGCTTTCACAAAGTCCCCTAACTTGTCCCGTTGAGATACAACATACTCACAGAGAGACTTAAGCAGCTTAACAGCTGTTAAAAGATTGATGTCACCATTTTGCAGCATAGCACTTGTGGTTTAAAAAGGAGAGCTCATTCCAAAAATGTACCATGACGGCTGTTTCCAGCAGGTTTATCTTTGAGCTCAGTGTCTCTGATTCACTCTGCATATCACTCCTCTTTTCGTCCACAATGCATCCTGAACCTGAGATTACACCATGGTGCATTGTCCTGATGCTTTTTTTTTTTATTTTTTTTTTTTTAAACAAGTGCTATACAGCAACACTGACCTGACTGATGAGTTGATGCAAAGCAAAATGCAGAAAGTGACTAAATCAAGTAAAAAAAAACATGTATCCAGCCTCTGGGCAGCTATTTTCAAATGTGCTCATCTCCACTACGTTTAGGGAACATTCTACCCCTGGGATGTATTACATAAAATGGTTCTTTTTACAAAATGAGCCTCACAGCCATTTAACCAGCTGAATATATGTCTGTCATTATCATCAGACTGGCGGTGAGCGTACTGCTCAGAGGTACAGCACCAACCAAGAAGTCGAGGCTGCCATCTTTGATTTTGTTACAATGAAGACTCCGGGTACAGCATGGTGAAAGTATTCAAGTGAGAGATTACAGATGTCTGTTTGCTTCGGTGAAATTCGACATGGTTTTTCTGTTTTAGCCCTGACTTTTGTAGGGAGAATTCTCTATGGAGTAGCATGGGACCCTTTAATAGACAACAACTGATATGACCAGAGGGTCCTGTATCAGGACTACGGACCAGCCATGACATTCTAACAAGTGTAGTCCCTTTTCTTTGACAATGGCCACCAAACCAAACCACCAAATGCTCCCTGCTTACAAATCTTAAGATAAAGGTGAGTTGCTCAACATTCCAGTCTTTCATTCATCCTACTTTTATTTTACCTCAGAAAGATCACTGAGGAAGTATCCTCATTTACAATGGTGTCGAGATTTAAAATAATACTTGCAAACAAAACCAGACATTTGCCAAGTGTGGAGAAGTATTTAGCATCTTTTCAATGGTGATGTTACTTTCTGTTCTGTGACTGTGATATAGCAGATGACAAATAAGATGTTCTTTCTTTTCTCTTTTTGTCCATATATCTAATAGCCAGCCACAAGTTATATTCAATGAAACTTTCCATAATCTAAGGATTTTGTATCAAATCTCCAACACAAACTTCTTTCCTAAGAAAATTTGATTACCACCCTCACTTGCACTGTTGCTAACTTGCTGATTTTTATCACTAGATTTCAGACCTTTCAGACCCACTGCAATTTCAATAAATCTAGTGACTTTTTCTAACCATGGGGAACAATTTTAATGTGATGACACCCAAAGCATTTGGCAACTTATTTGGAACCACTGATGATGATTTTCTGCTACTTGCTTGTCTGACTCAAAGAGGTCCCACGATCACTCAGCTCATCCCATAAACAGCGTTGCCCCTCCCTCTGCTCAGATCAGGAAGTGTAGCAAATATATTAATATGCAAATTAGCACAGGATGACATCTGGCGACTTCTGGTGATTTTTGGGAGTAAAACCAGTAGATACATTACTTGGGAAGAATAACTGATCACTCATGTTAATATTTCTCAGAGGAATCAATACACAGCAACATATACACTGATAAGGCATCTCATCCTCACCAATTTGATCTCTATGTTTCTAATCACTGAAGTCCTTGACAAAAAAAAAATATCTCGCACAGGCAAACCAATGAATGTTGTATGCAGAGGAAGCACAAATCATGCCGGGTCGATTTGGGGTGGGGATTATGCAATCACTCTTAATTTTTGTCCATCTTCACTAATTTATGCCGTTTGAAAATTTAAAAGGATATTTAAGGAGGGTGAAACATTCACTGTGTCAGTGGAGCTGACTCAGAGATCGAAGAAACAGAAATTCTGTTGACAGAACGTCAGGTTTTGGGAAGAAAAGGCTGAGGGAATGTGAAAAAGTACTTTTAATAGGATTTTTTTTTTTTTTACTGGAATGGTTCATCCAAGGTGAACAGCACAGCAGGCAATCAAGACAAAGTGACTTCAGTGACAATTCATGGAATGTTTTGAAATGTTTCCTCTGTCTCTCATCAGTGCAGAAGCATTGAAGTTATGAGTCTGTCGGTTCAGTTCTCTCTCCATCCTTCCCCATTCTTACCCCTCCTTTCCTTTTCTCTCTCGTCTCATCTCCTCCTTTCACCTCTCCTCCCCAAAGGCTTGTCCCCCGGGTGAACTTTGCTACTGATTACAGACACAAAGCAGATGGGACACACACACACACACACACACACAGACACACACACACACACACACACACTACTCTTGTCTCTGTGTGCCAGGGGCAGTTTTGCAGCATATGTGGACATTAGCCACCTGCGTGGTCATAGCAAAGGTACTGATAGGCTGATTAGCATTTTAGCATCAGACATAGTGTAGAGTGGTGCTGTTAGCTCTTTAGTAACTATTTTAGCGTCAAAAGAAAGAATCAGACATGCTGTCCGATTAGCTGATGAGCCTTTTCTTACAATGGGTGGAACAGCCACAGTTTTTATGCTGCAGGTCAGCAGGTTATCATGTAACCTACATCCACATAAAGTCACACAATGGTTATGGAGCACAGAAATATAAGTTTTCTGGTAAACTGTATGATTATCTGTGATTTATCCATGATGCAGATTCATGAAAACCCTACCAAACTTTTAAATTGAGCTACTTTTGTATTTCAGATCATTAGGGAAAGGAAAAAAATGCTAATATGCTCTTGGAAACTGTGACCCAATGTAACCTCACTGAACCTCTTGACTTAAACTCGCAAATCTTGAGTTCTTTCTTTGACTTATTCAAGTTCATTCAATCTGTATTTATTGTTCATTTCCTCAT
>OMKZ01026240.1:8571-20662 GCA_900302535.1 Neoniphon sammara
TGGCGTCTCAAGGCGTTGTTTGTCAAGAAGCGTTTAGTGATGTCAGTCAGGTAAGGCTCATTTTCCTCATTGCTCTAAGCGACCCTGCTTCAAACCCCGTATTACAAACACCACGAGGCAGGAGCTCCTCAACTCCTCAGTGTCTCCCCTGCATCCGTTCAACGGCAGAAAATTCTGTTCTGAAAGTTCTTCTGCTGAAAATGAGGAATAGCACAGAAATATTTCATCCCCTAATGGTTCGATTTGCCGATCACATTGTTGAGTACAAGATCAACATCTTCTTTTTTTGTGTTTCTCTCTGCCCGTCTAGGAAATTGAGTGATGTTTCATCTTTTTTAGATGCTTACTTAACATAATAAGAGATGGTGATCCAACTTGCTATGAGGATTAATTGCTGGTATACACCTTCAATGATATTTCAAATACAAAGTGAAAGATGACCTCCGAGCACTAAAACCTCCAAGCACTAAAACCGTCCTTAGGAATCCGATGAATACAGACTCTCATACTGTGGTGGAACTGAACTTGTTGCATATATTATTTTTCTCACAGCAATGTGAAAGTAGAGGCTGTTTACGGCTGCAAGTTTGACTAGAACCAAATCCAAAATTATCCCCAAAAACCACAGTTACAAGGAAGTAATGCTGCTAACACCTTCAGAATCTACACAGCACTCTAGACTTTATTTGCAAATACTTAATGATGAGTGATACATGTTGAATTAATCATTATAATCACTCATTAGCAATTGATAATATTAACTTTTCTTTGTTATTCCGTGAATGTCATCTGATGAATTTAATGAATTATTTATTTTAGCATCAGTTAATGATATGTTAATAAATCACACATGTATCACACATGGCAAAACTGTAAATTAATTTAACTGAGTGTTAAAAATAAACACAACACATTGTTTCTATCAGTCCACACCCATCAGGTAATTTAGCACTTCAGATAGCTTTGAGCAGCCAAATCTACAGTGAGTGAACAAACAATTCTCACAACTCTCAAAGCAAACACTCCACGTCAGAAAAAAATAAATAAATAAATAAACATGTTGTAACACTGGAAAAAACTATCAAGAATTTTTTTTGATTGCCTTAGTCAATTAGTAGGAGAGGTATTATTATTAAAGCTAATCATTTAAATTAGTATTTAAGTATTCATAAATGATTAAAATTTATTTTTAAAACAAATGCAATGTCTGGGTTTGTCTTACAAAGTTGCAACCAGGGTTCAAAAGTGGCTCTTAAACATAAATGAAAGTTACTTGGCTCTGATAACATGTGAAAAGGGGGGTTGCTCCATATAAGCTGTACTATAAGGAAAGATAACAACCATTGATGCCCAGGATTTACCTCAAGAATGAGTGAACTATGCCTTTATGAGTTATTAGCTGAAACAGAGTTGTAAGTCAGTAACAGCTGACCTTGATATTTTGAACTCTGGCATATGATGCTTTCATTACATTTGCACACTTGTATGAATCACCGTGAAGAAGTTGCCTCCTCTTCATTAATGTCAGGAATGTTTTGAGACGGGAAATAATTCTAGATTTGGGTGTCTGGGAGGGAGGCCAGGTTAATGATTCTGCAGCACGCGGGCCATAAAGCACCGCAGATCTGCTTTCAAGCTGACAAGGAAGTGTTGCCTTGTTTTCCGGTTAGATTAAGGTCATTGCAAGGAAATTGGTTTTGGTACGTGCTTAAACTGAAGGAAGATTTGATTACTGTAAAAGGGAGATGGATTACATATCAGGATAATTATCTTTCAAATAAACAGCTGTGTGATGAACTGGAACACATGAGGAATAGTTTACCTTCCCATGTTATGGGTTGCCATGATAAAACATGTTGAACGTGCCCTGGATCTGCTGGTATACATGATGGTGTGGCCGTAATGGGCTGGCAACCTTAGTTACTATGAGCTACATGTGACTGTCTTCCTTCTTCCTGCTGCCATCTTGCTGC
Source organism: Neoniphon sammara (assembly GCA_900302535.1). Taxonomy (NCBI): domain Eukaryota; kingdom Metazoa; phylum Chordata; class Actinopteri; order Holocentriformes; family Holocentridae; genus Neoniphon; species Neoniphon sammara. The sequence continues at coordinate 10,545 of OMKZ01026240.1, forward strand.
AGCAGATTCACTGAGTAGCTGCTATCATGCTGGTCCAATTACAGTGCATTGTGTTTAAATGGGGGAAAAAAATTCTCCGCAGTGGCAGTTACTGAACCATTCAAGTAAACAATGAAAGCAATTATGTTTTGTTTCATATCTGCTGGGCTGAAAATAGCTGTCTTCTTTTTTTTTTTTTTCTATTAGTGATCCTGTTTTAAGGCATAATAAACTTGTTTATTGTCTGCTCTGACATGGTATTCACCTTCAAGAGATATGGCCACATCAATTTTTCATAAATGATGGGCTTATAGTTGGGGCCCCCCAAGCGTTGCAATGGCTGGGGGAGTTGGGTGTGTGTGTGTGTGTGTGTGTGTGTGTGTGTGTGTTTCAGATGCATTATTCAGCTTCCCATGTGCCTGCATACAAGCACTGGTTAAGAGAACATAACAGGGAATATGCAGATGAGGTTTGGACAAATATTGTGTGATAAATGGTCCGTGCCAATGTCTGCTGAGCAAAGTGTGCAAAATACTTCTGACAGAACTCTTCAAAGACAAACTTCAACCTCTAGAATACAAAAAAAAAAACCATCAACACCGACTCTCACCCCAGGTGTTGAAGAGACGAGACTTCCTGCAGCTGTAAAGCACTTCCTGTTGGCACTGCTCTGACCCTGTGATGACGGCACGCAGCTGTTCGGCCGAGGCGCTGTAGTTGAACTTCATGATGTGAGGCTTCTGCAGAGAGGAGCCGCGGACTCGGACTGGAGCTGTGCTGTTGTGGGTCACCACGGTCCAGACTTTCTCCTCTGTGTGCAAAACAATAGATGTTGAAATGCCAGGGATCTTCTGCATTAAAAAACCATCTTTATCATGAGCCAAATGACAAAATAATTGCATTTGAGTTAAATCTGTTCAGAGATGGAACAGAATCCAAATTTTATTGGTTCACCTTTTTCGCAGTTCTGTTTGTGGCTCAGATTTTAGGCCATGGTTTAAATTGTTAAAAAAAATAAAATCATTAAAAAATGAAAAATCATGAAAAAAACTGAGTCAGAATTCAAGTTCTTTTTAATTTAATTATACACCAACAATTCAACACAAAAAGTTGACTGGGGCTTTTGCCAATGTTCGGTAAAGGCTGTGCAACGTAACAGAAGAAAGTCTTTGTATGCAGCTTGTATGAAGTTTCTAGGCTTCACGTTACTCTTTATCAAAAGCAGCGTTGAATATTCTTTACTATGAATGTGTTCACTGTAATTTTGCATCATGAAACAAAAGAAACCTACTTAAAATACTAAAAAACTGTTTAAGAACTGTGGTGCGGTTCACCACACAGACACTGAGAGGACTTGCATCATTGTGGATTTTGGTTTTGACAGAAATTCGTTACACTAAATAAATTTCAAACTGAGCTGACGGCCCTGAAAACACAAAACAGTGCTGTTTAGTGACTGGTGACAAAGCAAAGAGAGCAGAGAGGAGAATGAATCAGAGGTTAGGACAAACAGAGCTGCTGTCTGCCCACCTTGGTAACGACTGGCTGCTCTTCAGGAAATGGCCTTAATCAACTGCAGACACAACAAATCTCAGACCTCTCTGTTTCTTCATTCATTGTCATTATGTGCTGCCCAAAGAGCACAGACTTAATGCTACATGCGTAACTACACAATTCATACACTTGTTTCATCTATTTAGTTGCTGGTGTCTGCATTAGTAGCTCATAGGCTGGAGCGGATTATGTTATAGTACGAATCGGAATAGGACTGGTATCCAGTTCTGCTAGTTGTGCTAGTGAGGGAGGTTGGTACACTGGGTACCTTTAATGAACCAGTTCAGAACATTGTATTTAACTCAGATCTATTTTTGAGATGAGACATTTGAATTGACATGACATTAAGTGAGCAATTACTGCTGAATCACACAGACCATCACCGCATTTTCAGTAGGCGATATGAAGGCAACGGTATTTTGGGTATGTTACCAACAATGAGAAAATAAATAAATACATGAATAAATAAATATACAATATTATGGGAGCCATACAATTCTGGTGTGCAGAATTTCTCTTTTTTTATTTTCATATTCTCAGTCTAACACCTAGATGTCACGTTTGGATGTGCTTTTTGTGCATAATCACTTATTTCACCAATGATCAAACTCTGTCCATAACTTCTCTATTGACCATCATTCAAACTGGCTGTTCGGGACAGTTAAGTGGTGTGAATTCAGCCTGGAGACCATCTGAATTTCGTGTTTCATGACACTGGCAGTGTTTTCCAGGTGGCAGCCAATATGCATGGACTCACAAATGGTGTGTGTGTAAAGCCACTCTTTGCAACTGTAACTGGCATGGACCGAGCTCCATTCAGGATTAAGGCAACAAGGACTATGAGAAACAGCCTGAATGAGAAACAGCCTGAATAAAGGACAGCCAAATCACATGGTTACAAATGAAAAGTACTAGCCGTGCTTGCAGGCTATAAAAACTTCCAACAGTGTTCACAGCTAACACCAGATTACTTGTATGTACTGCAAGGAAAATGTACATTGAGTTAGTCAGTCCAAAATAAGGTCAAACAGGAGGGTTCACAATGCCAATACAGTGTAAAAAATACAATGATTTTTTTAAAAGCCAAAATAATTTACAAGATTCTGCCAAAAATAAGCATAACTGTCCCAGAAGGATAAAGAACAAATTTGATCACATAATGCCATCCTACCCTTTCATGGTTGCCTCCTAATTCATCCCAAAAGCAATTTCAAAGAGCTTCTGCTAAAATATGGCACAGGTTAGGTTAGCACCATCCTGTTGAGCCGTGTGGCTTCAGACTGCAGGACAGGGACGACCCATCAGGCCAAAGAGGTGCAGCACTTTTTCTTACCACTTTTCCCTTATTTTAAAACAGTCAAACTCTGCTGATATCTTTGAAGCCAGGCTGAAAACGTTCACATGTTCAGCCTTACCTCTGCACTGCTACTGGGAGCAACTCAGTCTCTAAACAGAGTTAAGCTTAGTCCAGTTAGTTGGCACCAGGCCTGGGCTCTGTCACAAAGAATTTGAGTGCCTTGCAAAATATTCAACATCCTTGCTTTTTTGCACATCTTTTAAAATTTTAAAAAATAAAATAAAAAAATATGATAAAAATACATTTATTCATTTTTTTCTCTATGCAAAGCACTCAGCTCTAACTAAGTGAAAACAAGTGTGAAGAAATTTATGTTAAGGCATAAAATTTAAATAACTGAGACTTCTGTTTTACATTCACCCCCTTTTACCTCGTTTGGACTAAAGTTCCACCCAAGCACGACTGCCAACAGCATCTCTTATCATCTATTACTCGTCGCATTTTTATTGTGTTTATTGTTATTTTTTACTTTTTTTTCTTGCTAACAAAGAAGAGAACGGTTCACTTAATGAGTTTCAATGGGATGTTGGAGTACAGGATGGACTGTCCACCAGAACACTTGAAGTGCATTTTGGAATATGTGGTTTATTTATGGATGCCATTAGAGTTTAGTTCTTTAAGTCTCAGAGAAAATTCTGTTTCATTTTGGTTAAACTGGTCCAAACAAAGCAGGGGTGCTAATATTTATAAGAGGGAAGAATGCTTCTGCAATACTTTTTGCATGAGTCCTGTTTCCCACTATGAGCACACCTGTTCATTCATGTTGGTCGTGTCTGCTTGTTGTGAGTGGGAGTAAATGACTGAGTGTGTTTGCTGTGTGTATGCGTGCATCTCCTATATAGGGGGGTATCCTTCCACATGGGTCATATTCATAAAAGGACTATGGGTCTTTAGTCACAGAGGCACTGATTATGAAGATTTATGATGTTTAATTAAGTGGCACAAGTGATCAGATAAATATTCCTGCAATATCTAAAACTGTCTCATGTCAGTTTCATAAAGAAAACTGTCAATTCAGAATTTGCAATAATAAAGTATACTGTACCTTTACGTAAGCATTGAAGGATTACACGTGGTCTTTAACAGCAGAGGTTGGTTCATTCATGATTATGTAACAGACTCAAAATCCTTTGAGAATCAGTACACAGTTTATTAAATATGTACATGTAACACGAATCAACACAAACTGTACATGCAGGTGTGTGTGTGTGTGTGTGTGTGTGTGTGTGTGTGAACATATGTGAATGTGGGTGTGTGGGATGCATGTGTGTCCATAGGCTATGGGTGTGCCCGCCAGGCTCAGAGCCACGTGGGTGCGTGTTTGTCTTTGTTGTGGGTTTTGGCGTCAAGACAAACAAAGAGGCGGCGGAGGCTTTGAGTCTTGCTGTTCTTAACTCTGTACAGAATTGAAATTAATGTGAGTTATTCTTTTGTTTTTAAGATAATGAAGTCAGATTACAGTGGAGGTAAAATACACGCAAACCGCAATACATCACAACAATTCAGCATTAGCAAACAGTTTCTAATTCCTCCACTGAACGTATGTCTGTTAGTTTTCTGATGCAGTTGCTATGCTGTGTGCCCGGTTGTTGAAGGATGCTTTCATTCATTTTGCTGACTTTATACAAAGCATGGTGCTGCTGTGTCCTGGTGTCCAGTGTGATGCGCTCTCCTCAGTCTTCTGCTATTTGCTTTTAGCTCAGCAGGGAAAACAGGACCTGCTTTCCGGTGTAAGCCTCTGGTTCTGTCCTGGTTCTGGTGTCTCAGCAGGGGGAGAAACTTCCCTCAGTCCCACGACAGAAGAAAGGGAGACTGCATGTATTTGCTCAATTTTGGAGTACACAGGACAGAGAGCTGAGCTGCACGTTTCTCTGCAGGGAGCGGCAGGTGGGAGAAAGAGAAGCGCCGTCTCTCCAGCAAGGCAGCAGCAGAGAGAGCAAACACCAGGCTGCAACTGGCTTTATGGAAGTGATTCACATTGTGGTGTGAAATGACTGGCAGCCTGTCAAAACGCTGTTTTACACGGTTCCCACTCTGTCATATGTATTTCATGACTTTTCCATGACTTTCCATGACTGCAATGATGACTGATAGAAACAGGCCTTTTTTTTCCTTGACCAAGAAGTTAAAATCAGTTTATTATTCTATTTTAAGTGAATGTAAAGTGAACACACAGAAAAATGTACACTGCGTTTGGTGAGTGACTAGTTACTTTTTTAAATTTTTTTACTTTTTTTTAAAATTTTTTAAATTCAGTCTGACAAAATGATTTGTGCCAAGAATTTATTAAATTCTGTGTCCTTCCTTGACGGTCTTTTTAAAATTCCATGACTTTCCAGAATTTCCAGGATTTGTGGGAGCCTTAGTTTTGGGTGCTGAGGGGAGTAAACTACGGGAAGAACTTAGTTTATCACTATCAAAAAGAAACAGGAACCTGTAATTGTACTTTTCAGGGTGGCTGAGGGTGGCTGATCAGCACTTTTTTGTGTAAACTCATGACTGCGGCCGGGCAGAATCGGTGTCCTTTATGGTCCTCAACTCTTCCTCCCTCCTCGCCTCTGATGTTCTCTTCTATGTCTTTTATTAAGTTCCATCTTGCTATCAACATTTAACCTTTGTTTGCCCGCTCTTGGCCACCACTGCACACCTGATGCTCCTGGAACGGGAATCCCTCTCTGTGTAGCCCTTTCCAAGGTCTCTCCCATTCTTTTCTTCAACTCTGCCATTGGAGGGTTTTGTCATTGCAAATACATTATGTGCCACCAAGCGTTCTTCAAACCCACAGAACTTTATTATGAATTCTGCTGAAGACACCAAATATGTCCTGCTGAAATACAGGCAAAGGCACAAAATGATGCGTAGGACATCTACATATTTTATATTGGATGTAACTGTGCAGCCACAAAACAGTTGCATCTTGGGTTTGAATATTTCAGTCAATGTAAATGTGATGTAGCTTCAATGAAGCTGCAACCAGTGGATATTCAGTTTGTATATGACTTATTGTACAACATAGAATTTTTTTTTTTGTTTCAACATTTGAAGCTACTTTTATTTTAGGGACAATCATAGAGTTCAAGGGTCTAGTGAGGTTTTTCCTTGTTTTTATTGCAGGTCTGTGGTTGGGGATAGCATTTTCATTTACTGAATTGAAACATGGGCTTTGCAAAGCCGTATGAGACTGTAACTGCGATTAAGGGCTTTACAAATAATCTTGACTTGGCTCTATGCAGTAACCAAGGAGTACTGTTTCTCTGGCAAACGATGTGGCCAGTTAAAGTTCTCGAAATCAACAAAATTGATCAGACTTCTTGACTGTAAGGTGATGTGATTACAAGTCTGTTAATTACAGTGTGTGTTCATTGGCCAATCAGAATGCATGTGTGTGAATGGATGAATGTTTCAGTGTGTATTCCTTGTATATGTTGCATACTTGGCCACTAAAGCATGAATCTAATCCTGATATCAGCACCTAATCACAAAATGCAGCCTCATCTCTGGAAATGTCACAGTCCCCACACCCACTGTAACCTATTTTCAGGATGGAGCTACACATTAGTGAGGCATCACAAATCCACAGATAGACATCTCTTGTCCTCTTGTTAGCAGTTTATCATTACAGACTGAGCAGTGGTGGGAAATAGGACTGACACGTTTCACAGCTGAAATTTCACGGTATTCCCCTTTAATCTTGAAACATGTAACTAGATTCATATTATGGCTGTCTGATAACTTTCATAAAAACTGATGAGGTCCAGGAAAATGAATTTTGTGAATAGGATGCATTGTTATTCATCTTTTCACCACACTGGGAGGTACTTGTCATTCCAGCCTCTGCTAATTGCCCTTCATTCTGTCGTTATCATGAAAATTCATTTGAACGAAGCAATATGAAAGAACTGGCACAATGTGGCAGACTTTTCTATGATGGGGATAAAGAGGATAAAGAGGAAAAAAACAGATTTACTCCCAGATATACAGAGCTTGGATAATGACTGTGCATAGAGATTTACTGCATCCGTCACACTACATGTTGGATTATATAACAGAAGCGTGCAATACAATTGGCAACGTTATTCTGGTTATAAATCCACAATAGCCCTTAAGAGGAATATTTGTTTATGAGGATTCTTCCTGGGATCCATGAAGAATATAGAAACAATATTATGGGTCAAAGGTTGGGCCAGTGATGGACTGTGGTGATCTCACCTGTCATGTTGCAGTAGACCTGCGTGGGGCCCAAGGGACCACTCCCATCTGGATCAATGGAGTAGTAGCCCGAGGAGCTGCCAGTCAGCTTGTAGGCCTCACAGGACGGCTCGTAGATGGCTGGGGCGAAAGACAGAAACATATATACCAAAGGTTAGCTACCGAGGGAGAGATGAAATACCACATTTCTGCTGCCAAAGAATATAAAACCCACAAGAGGGTACTTCAGGGGTGAGGAAGAGAATGCGTATTTTCTCACTGAAACTCGTAACAGGTTGAAGGTGCTATGACTAGCACTGTAACATCAACACATCATTACTAAATTAATTTTGAAATATGCTGTATAGGTGTGATGCAATGTTTTCACCCCTGAGAGTGACAATTTGATTTTCACAATGATGCATTGTTTTCCAAAAAATGGTACACATGCCTTTAACAGGTTTCAAGGGCCAATGAAACTTAGTCAACACATAAATGATCAGAAAAGGGAAAATAAATAAATAAATAAATAAATAAATGTAAGTGAGACATGTTTTTTTGTACAACAATTGATTAATACTTTGAATCATGTGGAAACGTTTATAATGTATGAAAAAAAAAAAGTAGAAATTGTAGAGCTTTATGCTCGAAATATGTTCCATCTGCTGTTCAAATTGTTTCCTATTGAAATTGTGTGAAAGAAATGCCTGGAAGCTTATTTTGAGTGGAAACCTTTTCAACAGCTAAGCGCAACACAGAAAAGGTGTGAATCCATCTGTTAGATTTAAAGGTGTGAAACTGGATGTCAGGAAACTGAATGCTCAAACAGACCGTTTTATTAACTATGACAGACATTGTGAGGTGATGATGCGCGGGGGCAGGATGTGAACTAACAGTTGTGACAGGTAGCTCCCGAGTATCCTGTTCCCGAGCAGTCGCAGTAGAAGGAGCTCCAGGACTGAGAGCACTGGCCGCCATGCTCACACAGGTTAGGAAGGCATCTGGGGGAAGTGGAGAAGAACAACACAAAAAAAGAAAATGACCTGCACGCAGTTATTATAGTGACTGTTTCATAGGCAGAGTTTCAGCTGTGGTCCTGATGTAAAATTCCAGGACTTTCCACATCTAAGTAGTTGACGTCAATAAACTAAACTGTTACTCCTTCCTGGTTTAAAGACTAAAGTAGAGCTCCAGCTGGGTTTTCACTACAGCTGGACTGAAAATTTCCATCTAAAGGGCTTTTTAGATGGGGGACGAAAATTGCATGTAGCATCGTCTGCTGTACTCAGCGTTCCCCACGTGAAGGGACAAATTACCTGCGGCCCTGCAGGCTGCAACCATGGAGATGATGAAATGAAATCAGAGAAAGACAGACAACCAGCTAACGTATAATTTGCAATTCTGTCATTATCATTAATTATTTTGTTTTATCAGTTCACTGAAATAGTCTATAGGCTGATTAGACAGGATATGGATTGTGTCAACCAACAAAGCACTGCTGTACCAGCTGTGGTCACGCCGCTGGAAAAAGCTGTTACAGATCTCAGAGCAGTTACATGCAGCAAGAATTAACTTCTCGTCAATTTTTAAAAAGCCCAGTAACAACAGAGAAAAATATAATGTCCACCAAATGTTCAAAATCCTGCATTGAATTGTCAAAAGTAGGCGGGCAGGTAGCGGATGTGCACACAATATGACATGCCAACATCATGCCCATATCACTCACTCTGTGTTTGGTCCACCATCTAAAAAGTCCTTAATGCGATGAATGTGTGAAACAAGTTGGAACATACATTCTGGTGCATTGCTGTGAAGTAACCCATTTGTATAAATCCCCTATCTTCCCCAGATAACTAATCAAATTCCCCAAATTTCTGTGTCTGAGATTCAACTCAGTTTTCAAAAACTGGAAATTCCTTGATATTAGCCTTATGATATGAGATTTAGCATATGCTTTGGCAAAACTCTTGGTGAACTTGACCTGCTGGGTTTGAATGTAAGCGCTCTGACAAAATAAGTCTTTTCAGAAACAGGTTACAAAGCGCTTTACTAACAGACCACACATGAAATATCTAAACTGTTTAAAAACAAGTCTAAAAAGTGTGTTATTAAAAGGCATTTTGAAGGACAATGGGCTAAGCCCTCTTTTTTGTCACTTCATGCATTTCAACATATGACCCAAATCTTATTAATAAAGTAGCAAAACATGCTATGTAAGTATCAGTATCATCAGTATCAGTCATGCTCTTTTTGTAGTGCCAGTGCTAATGGAAGATCATGCAAACACTGACATACTCAAATATGTCAGATAAACAGCTGACTATAGTGTAACAGTAATGACACTGCTCACCTACCACATTTTCCAGAGAAATCAACTGTATGTGTTAGCTGCAACCTTTTAAATGTCAAAAACAAAAACTTACATCTATTTTTTTAAATCTATATTTAACTTGCATAGGTAGAGATACTGAAGACACTTCTACATGCATTTTCTGCAAAGGTGCCAGGCACAGTGAAATGCTTCATTGACTTTGAAAAAAGAAAAAAGAAAAAAAAAACTTTGATTTTAAGTGCCTTTTAAATTTCAGAGTGACCAACCATGCAGGTCTGCATAAATTATAGATTTCAACCCCGCTGTTATCTCCTTTATTGTCGCCAATCCCATGGGAGAGCAGCTTTAGTGGGCACTGCAGTGACAACACAGCCATTCTAATTTCCACTCAGCTGTTAAAAACTACGATGGCAGTCAATTGTTTAAAGGACAATAGCTTGGGTGGTTATTTAATTATTTCTATTCTGCTGCTATTCACACACAGAAAGGAGTTTTTGAATTGCAGAACTATGCCACAGACATGCAAAATATTCACCTTTGTCATAAAGAGGGCAACGAAGTTTTAGTGGTTAACCAGTAAAGGAAACCCTTCAGCAAAAAGCCTTTATCTCAGGGGATTGTGTAAAAAAAAAAAAAAAAAAAAAAAAAAAAAAAAAAAAAAAACATTAAATGCCCTGAAAGCAAAGAGCCTCTACACTGCAAATGAAC
>OMKZ01026240.1:20682-31702 GCA_900302535.1 Neoniphon sammara
AAAAAAAAAAAAAAAAAAAAAAAAAAAAAGTAAAATTACTTCAGAGGTCGTGTTTGATTGAAATTATTGACCATACTGAGTATAATAACTAATTGAGCAGCAACAGAAGGATCATACTGTTACCGACTCAGCATCCTATGTGAAAATGACAGATCGGGCTAATGAGCGTGCGACGCCTGCAGCATGGAGACTGCTGAAAGGAAGTTCAGTGGGGATGAAAATGAAGAACAGCAGGGACGTTCTTTGCTCTCCCCTTTCAAACACCACAGGGTGGGAACTTAACTGTATAAATGTCAAAGAGAAAGGTAGAGGCTAACCACTTGGGTCTATGTGTGTTTTCATACAAAAATCCTCAGCTTATGATTGGTAATGAAATACATTTAAAATACCTCCTCAGCATTCTGTGGGTGATAAAGAATGCCTTATTAAAAATAATCTAGAATGTAAACCGAGGGAACAAATGTCCACTGACACTGAACAATTCCCCAACTTGCTGTTACACCCCAAGACATCATTCCCTTTAATTTAATCTTAAAGTAATTATCTGCAATATTTTTGTAGAGATAATTATGTGTTTTTCTACTACCCATCATCAATTGATACCATGCAATTTAACTAACCCTAACCTGTAGAAAGATTTTACATTTCCTGTACCAAACACTGAAAGCCTGGCAGGTCTCTCCCTCTCCTCTGGAACTGATGCATCTTATGCTTATCAAAGCAACAACATCGATTCGTTTGGAATAAATATGAGAAGAGAGAAGAAATAGAAGACCACACAGCACCGAATGAGTCATCAAAATCAAGATAAACAAGAGTCTTAGGGATCATCGCTTTAAATCGATTTCTTGACATCTTCAGGACTTGGAACCAAGTCTCTTAAACTACTTTCTTTTAGAGTTATGGGAAAAAAATCAAATAGCGATAATCCGACAACACCACCACAATCTAAACAACTGTTACTTGGCCCATAATCAATGTGTCCAGCAAATTTTGTAGAAATCACTTCATATTGAGATCTTTTGCTGACAGACAGAGTAATGGTTGAAAACATAACCTCTTTGGCTGAGGTTAATTAATTACCGCCACATGCTATGCTAGCTCTCTGCCCTGTGTGTCCACAGCTCAGCTCTTGACTTGCAAATGCTGGCATTTACTGTATATTCAGGTGAAATGTCATGTTAGAGACATTTAACATAAATGACATTTTTGTTTCTTTTTCTTTTTCTTTTTTTTTTCATCCAAGTAGCAGGGTGGGTGCCACACACTGACTAACTTTGAGACTAAAATACAACTCACCGAAAGTGACATGAGCGGGTCATCACTTTACAATTAGTGTGTGAGATTTACATGGGGCTGAACTATTATTTGCAATATTATCAAAATTGCAATAATGCCAAAGCAGCAATTTTTTGTGAAGTTTTTTGGTAAAAAGTGTCAAAAAGTACCATTATAAATGAAGTTCTGTGGTGCTACAGAGACGCCCTGGTCTACAAATCAGCCAGCTCATTTGTTTGTTTGGTACAGACCCCAGCATAAACCACATATCCATCATTTTAATGATGAAAATGAAAATAATGATGCAAAAATTGCCCTGACAAAAACTGTAAATTATATTGCAATCTGTGAAAATAATTGCAATATATATATATTTTTTTCTGCATCATTCTGACATGGATTTACATAGGGGGAAAAATGGAAAAAGTTAGAAAATACTCTCTCTATAACCTTAACAACACTGAGGTTCTTTTTTTTTTTTTTTAAAGAGCATCTCCAGACAGAAATATTTTTTAACTTAAATCCTCTTTATAAGGCCCTTCTTCTGAAGTCTGCACAAAACTGGCCCTTAAAAGAAAATGAGACTTAGAGAGCAAGAGAGAGAGAGAGAGAGAGAGAGAGAGAGAGAGAGAGAGAGTATTATGACAGGCAGTGGATTGACAGTACGACTTGACTGCTGTAAATGTAAGATCAGTATAACCTTCTGTGGAAAAACCGTCTCAGCTTATCATGTCAAGAGGCCACCGGCATTGAATTCCCCTTCCGGAGGTAATTGTCATACCTGTCATGGATGCCACACGTGTCAAACTGAAGCTCATTGTAGTCTCCCACCATGCCTTGCTGGACGTGACTGAGGCTCATTGGCTGGCTGTTGATAGATATGAGCCTCATGCATCCCTGGAAGGCCAGTGTGGGGTTCTTACAGTAAGAGGGGACGGTGGACGAGGGACAGCCTAATGAAACACAGCAGGAAGTTTTTATGTAATCCAACATCTGCCAAAACAGTTTCAGCTGAATTAATGCAACAAAATAGGCTTACAAAATAAGTTGAGGTTATAAGAAGTTTGTGTGCCGGTTTACTAGCAACAGTCAAGCATATCCAAAAACCACTATTTACTGAAAATGATATAAACGGTGTGCATCTGAGTGACAACCGTGTGCGCGCTGCTTTAAACATCACTGATGGGAAACAAGCCACCAAAAGGAGAGCGACCAGAATAATAATAATAAAAAAAAAACATACCAAGACTCCATTATGCAAGTTGAAGCCTTAAAAGCGGCTTAGTAAAATGCCAGCTATCAGAAGATTTGAGATTTACATGGCAACTTCTGGGAAGCTAAAGTTTGTACTGATGTATTAAGTAAATCTCTGCTTAAGCGGCACTTTGAATTTAAAAAGCGCTAAGATCCTGAATAGAGGCTACTGTAGCCAACTTGAGAGATATCAACGAGGAATTTGTACTGGATTTCCTGAGCTAAAATTTAAAGTGGCACACATATTTATTTATTTATTTTTAGTTTTGTTCCTTAAATTTGTCTACACCGCAGAAAATATCGATCTTCATGAGTCACAAGTGAAAAGATCTGCCTTTCATCTATTTTCAACAAAGTTTCATTTTGCACAAATAAAATCTCACGATGAAGTCAATTACAGCGCTCGTTTCAAGATAATGTGACTGTCCAAGAAAACAACTGAAACAAAGAGAAAGGTGAGGTTATCTCATCTTTCGGGCGGATTTTAAGCATAAATAAAATGTGAGGACTTCCTACATCCTCCTGTGCTCTGACCTCCAAAGTAGATGTTATCTTCTGCATCCAGCTGCTCCCCCAGCTCCACAGTGGAGGCTGGTTCATTATCCAGAGTCAAAGTGATCTGCAGATTCCTCGTGTCGAGACTCACTGAATGCCAGAGCCCATCGTTGACTTTGTGCCCTGATGAAAAAGAGTTCAAATGAGTAAGAAATGGATTGCTATAAGGGTAAATACGTCTCTGGTGTGAGACCTGCTGTTAAGGAGATTCTCCTTGGAAACCTGTAAATGTAATTGTTAGAGGCAGCCAGGGCAGAAAATTCTGGTTTATATTTAAAGCTTGATCATTGGTTTTGTTGAGAGATTTGGCTGGACTTTGCATATGCGCTGCAGTAGAAGCTGACAAAGCTGTTGACTCTGGAGATTTCTTTTGTCCATTTCATATCTTTTCATTGCCATTACCAAATAAAAAGAGGCTAATCTCTTGACCCCTTTAATTCTGTTTGTTTTTTCCTTCCTGCATGAAGCCCAACGGCCAGCCACAAAGGTATAATCTTTGCTTTTTCTCTTGCCTTTTTTCCTTGGTTAATAAAACACAGGCCTTAACAGTCAAGGGCATCCAAGCTGCGTCTGTCTGCAGTTTGTCAACAATCCCCTCTGTGCTTGCCATCTGGTAGAGAGGTGAGAGGCAGCTTCCAAGCTCGGAGAATTACCATTCACTACAATTAAATGCGCTGGCTTTCAGACAGTTATTGTCTGAAACACACAGAAAAGTGTGCCATGTGTAAACACAGCCTCAGAGAAAGCTCCAACATGCAACAGATGGAGGATGACCTCTGTTTGTACTTGATCACATCTGGACATTGTTGCAGGATATGATCAGTCCCACAGGAGCTCAGTGACTCTGCTCTAGAATAACTGCCTCACTAAGCCAGGAAAAAATGGCTAAATCCATATACATGCATTATTCATCTCTCTATTGTGGGAAGAAATGGACAAAACCAAACATTTATCTTCTTGGGGAACTCGGAGGCACGGCCGGCCGAGGGAAACGGGTTTACAGCTCACAGTTGTAAGTCCTGATCTTAACTCGGTTAGTCAGCAACCTGGTTTCGGTTGACACATGTAAACTTCATACCTGGGTTAGAATAATGATGTAAATTCATGCTCCTTAATTATGAGTAACCTGGCTTATTCCATGACTGAGAGACACTGCTGTCAGACAGAATTATGGGTACATTTTGATGTGGACACAAAGCATAACAGCATTTCTTCTTTTCATCACTTATATCATTTTTATTATACTTTATATTTATTATATATGTGTATCAGATATGAACTTCTGCTGAGTTAAAGAGGGAGGGGGGATATTCTGTTTACTGGATTATTTATTATAACAGCGTGAGTCAATCACAGGGCATCAAAGGTTCATGGAAAGAGCTTAACCCCAGCTTAACCACAGTCTGGATAATAGCCAGGTTACTCCATGCATGTAAACATTGCCATTGGCAGATTATAATTATGTACTAATGTAATTAAACAAAATGTCAAAAGTTAGTATTCGTCAATAGCCTCAACAGCCAGGAAATTTTAATCAATTGATTTAAACTAATGCGGAGTCTTTGCCAAGAGAAGAATTGGACATGGGAGAGAAAACAGATTTTTATTTACTGCGTTTGGGGAGAGTGCAAGAGCAGATTATTGTTCAAGCGTACAGAAATCTGCTGATCTGTGTTTGAAAGACCCTTTTGATGGCAGTTTTCCGGTGAGAAAAAAGTGTGCAGAGGTGACCGATCCTGTCCTGGTGCAAACACAACACAATGCAAACTGCAGACTGTTGTTTTCCACCAAAGCTTTCTGCTGCAAAGCTTTGGCAGCTGTCAAACACTCCCAGACATGTCTGCAGTACTCCAAACATTTACCCACTTCTAGGACTGCTACTTAAAAGAATACGTTTACATTTGTATTTGAGGGTTTTTATCCACAGGGTGTTTTTTTTTTTTTTTTTTTGTCACACTGTGAAGAAAAAGTCTCTTTGTTCCTCATATTGTAGTGTTAACACCTCTTACAGAGAGCCAGGTGAGAACTGCTGGCGGCAAGAAAGTCAGCTGTCTATAGGGCTTTTGACAGATACCAATTTTTCAATTTCCACTTTTTCTTTTCACTCTTGAAGGCTGAGTCTGTAATTATCTATGGTGCTCCCAAATGCAACACTGTCACTTCACTCATGGCTTTGAATATATACTGTAGGGTTTTATTGGATTGGAGTACTGAATGTAAGTATTTGTGTAAAACCTGACAGCTAATAGTTGTTTAAAACACTGGGGTAAAGCAGGGCTGTATTTTGAGCTACAATATGCTAATTAAGTTCAATAAAGCTTATCGGTTAACATGCCCAACACTTCAAGAACATCTATGAATTTGTGTGAAATTTAGGCGGTGCAATAAATTCAAGATTACGTCTTTAAGTAAATGTGACTGTAAATATGTATCATGCTGATTATGTAAGCCAGACAGAAATGAATTTAATATGTGTGTGCTTTCAAATGAAGCAGAGAGGGAAAACAAACTCGAGAACCGGTCATGCCACCCACTTTTTATTTTATTTTATTTTTGCTAGTTGTTTATTATCAGCTGACTGCCTGCTGAGCTGGGACCTGCAACATGAAGCTGAACTGACAGGCCAGTTACCACAGCTAAAGCTAAATCCCCCTCTGGCCAAGGCAGATGCTTATGCATGCACATGCTGTACTTTTCAACAGAGGAATCAGTCCTGTGTTGACACCGCCGCAACACACTTGACTCCAACTTTGCTGTCCTAGATGGGAAACCGCAAGTCTACAAGTTAGCCAAGGACGATAATTGGACCTCAGCCAGAGCTGTTCTGGTACATATGAATGACGTACGTTTCCCAATTTCGTATCTCAGTGGTGCACAGATTTTGCACCCGGGCTCCCCTTTTACCGTGGAAATATTTTCACATTTTCAATGTCATGCAGTGCCACCACTATAATTACGCATATCAGAGGCACAGAGCACCACTTTGTTACAAATATTAAAAACTGCACCTGTTTGCTTGCTAGATGTAACGTGTCCTGTCTATTCTCAGATATCTATTTGGTGGTATGGCGCTCTGGTTTTCACTAAACAGCGTCCTGTGTGGCCTGCAGCCTCACCAGTGGAGACTTCAGATTTCTGCTGGCCGGAGGTGTGGAGGGTCAGGCGTAGCCGGCTGTTGCTGATCTGCAGCTCCAGTCTCTGGGGCTCCGGGTTCAGCCGGGTGGAAAGCAGCAGCCCGTCTGGGTTCCACGTTCTGAACTGGAAGCGAACAGAGAAACCCCCCATGGCAGACGCTGCTGCCGGCAGCGACAGGAAGCTGCTGCTGGAGCTCAGGAAGGTGCAGGCCACCAGCTGGGGCTCCGAGCACGAGAAGGTCACGTTGCCCTGGAGAGCGAGGAACCACAGTCACCTTGTTCCCAGTCAAGATCAACATATTACACAAAGGTTAATTAACAAAGCAATGTTAATCTGACATTTTGATACGACATACTCCCCTACAGAGACAGAGAGAGAAAGGCGGAGATAGTAACTACATTACATGCACAGAAAATTCTGCTCTTAACCTGATTACTCAGTAATCTGGTGCTGGCTTGACACATGTAAACATCATAATTGGGTTACAATAATCTGGTAAACTCATACTCTTATTATGAAAAACCTGACTGAGATGCCTGGTTTATTCTTCTATGCCATGGGAACATCTTCTGGCTTTAATTTTTGGTTTTATGAGGAGTATTAGTACTGCTAGGGGAGGTCGGGCATGTGATTTTACCCGTGAACATTGATAATTTCAGTCAGTCATCCAAACAGAATAATAATTTACTGAGGGACCGTGGTAATTCAGGGACACACCAGTGCATTTTTTCCACACAGCATCACCCACGACTCTTTTTAGTTAACTCCATATTGCTGCAAAGAGTGATGGCGTTCTACCCGAGGGCCGTATAACCGCTGTAATCAAGATAGCAGGTGCAAAAGTCGGTAGCTGTGTGAAGTACCAAATGTCGATTCAGATGGAATTAAAAATACCCGAAGACATCAGTTTAATTTAAGATAAAGGAGGTAATTTCAGCCGGAATTCTTACCGGACTTGCTCGAGAAATTCATCGACATGCTCGCTCCAGCTGGGATAAAATTCCCAGTGTCCTGAGGTCAAAATCACCAATCACCAGATCTCCCATGGTAATAATACTGCCAGCACAGAGGGCTTCACTCCCATATTAAACAGGCAGCTCTGCCATGCAAACATCTTACTCCTTTTACATTTGGTTTTGCCATCTGCGCAGACTCTTTCCTCTATATTAGGAGTAAGCCACTATCTCTCAGTTGAAGAGGGAGGGAAATTATGTTTACTGGTTTAATCAGGACAACAGAGAGACAGAATCACAGGCTTTAACAGGTTTGAGTAAACAGCTTAACCTGATAAGGCCCTTTAACCACAGCATGGCCAATAGCCGGGTTCTGCATGTGAACTTCAGTGAAAGCAAGTGAGAGAGAGACAAACATTATTGAACTGGTGTGGTATGGGCTCTGGAGGGGAGTGGGTTGAATGTCAGTGCCATAGGCGTAAAGACTCCTAGGGACAGGAGAGCGAGTACAGAGGACATGTGCACAGGGAAAGGTCACTGCAGTGCTGGATTGAACACATCATTGATCCCGATGACACAGGGAGGCGAAGACAGCGAGGAACAACAGCTGAGAGAAACGAACCGCGCGGACTCTCAGGAGCTCAAAGTGATTTAAAGGGATCCTATGGAGATGGCAGAAATCATCGCTTATTGTGAATAATGTGGTCGTGCTAAAGGCCATGGCAGACTCGCAGCAGAAACAAACTTCAGCGGGTTTGTGAGAAAAAAACAGCACGTTTTGAAGGAAAAAATGAAGTGCTACTTTGGCTTTAGATTACACATTGTGAACAGGGTTGCTTGTCGGACTAATTCTTTACACAGCAGCACACACAGGCCTGCATGGGTGAAATATCGATATAATCTCCGTATCGCGATATGAGACTAGATCTTATCTGGATTTTTGGATATCATAACATTGTGATATGGCTTAATATTGTCTTTAATTTGTTTTAAAGGCTGCATACAGCAGGGTTTCCCAACCCCTGGGCTGAGGCCCATCAGTGGGTCCTGTTTGCTCACTAGTGGTCCATGAACCAAAAATCATGAAAATGCTAGTGGTCCTTAGCGGTCGATAGCAAAAAGTAATTTAAATATTTTTTTTTTTCATAAGTATTTAACTAAGTGTTCCAAAAAATCCCTAAGTTTTTCAATATTCATGAGTAGATGTAACTGCAATAAAAGTGCAAAATAATTCTATATATTCTATCATTGTGTCTGACATAGCTCCACATGGGCGGTTCAATCAAACATCATGAAGTGCCTCACGGCTACGCCAGATTTAATCAGATTTAGTCAGATATGAAGCGAGTAAAATGTAAAAGTCAAAAGTAAATTTAAAAGTAAAATGAAGCATCTTCTCAAATGAAAACAAATGATAATCTAGCTAGTATTCCTCATAAAACGGATTTGCCAGGGAAGGTGATGTTGCTCATTGATATCAAAGCTATTCTGTGCTAAATGGAATTCTCTTTTTTATTTTATACAGAAATATCCTGAGTGTAGTTTGTGTGGTTTTTGTTTGTGGGCCTGATACAGTTTCTGAACTTACCAGAATGTTGTAGCTGTTTTATTATTTGCTCCTACCTGCTTGGCCATCATATCCACTTTACTAATAATGACTGTTTATCAAAAAAGTGTGTAAATATCTTATAAAGCCACCAAAAGCCCCTACAATAGTCCCAATAATTCCTACAATATCGTCACAATATTGATATGGAGGTATTCAGTAAAAGATATCGTGATATTTGATTTTGTCCATATCGCCCAGCCCTAAACCCATGCTGTATGACTGTCTGTGGTCTAAAATATATCATGATCAATTGTGTTTCCCCATGGGAAACCATTTCCTTTACCAGTGCATTGCCTTTGTTCCCATCTCCACGTCAACATCTCATCCACTTTTCAAAATGAACTGTTGCGGGGCTCGCCTTGCTCAGCTTGTTCCAGCGTATCTGCATCTTTATGGATGATCAAACAGCTTCCAGCCCCTCATATTCCCTGAGCAGCTTTCACGGTAGCCATTGTTGTTCCCGTTGTTCCCTGAGTTTTGTCATCGCCTAATCCAGTTTCCCCAGGTTATGCTGAAGATTAAAGAGGCAACTATTTAATCTTCATGCGCCCCCATTGGCATGAAGTGTAATTAATCGAACCGTACGAGGCCTCAGTGGTTATACGTGTTAAATTGTGCTTCTATTTTGGGGCCGTTCGACTTTACTGTAAGTATACCTCTGCCTTAATGCAGGCCTTGTCAGAGTCAGGTGGTGTGTGGCAGGCAACTCCCCATTTGTGAAATGCCTGGTACTTTCAGGTGTAAAGTGAGCCAGGGGCCTTCCCAGGGTTAATATTCATGAGGATGTGTCATTTTAAGCAGCACAAGACCTTGACAACCCTTGGAAGTGGCTACCTTCAATAATGCAATTTAGCCCCAGGCTAGAGGCAGGAGGTAATAATAACCTCCGCTGAATGGATCACTGAATACAGTACATACCACCACACCACCAAGGGCTGACCTCTTTCCAAAGTAAGAACAAAGACAATCCCACTTTCTCAGCTCTTAAGTGCTTTCCAAACCAAAGACCTGTTCTCTCCCTGTTGGAGGTCCTTCAAGTTGTTATGCAACAACTCTAGCGGTTCATTTGTTTTATGAGGTTAGGTGTTGTTAACCTCGCCTCCCCTGCTCAGCTGAAGAAGCTCTTGCATAAGTGATCATATTGGGTTTTCACTGGAGGGAACGGCAGCTGCATGAATATTAAACTATAAAAAGCCCTTACCACACTGTATATCTGCGGCTTGCGTCTCTTTGCCAGGTCTATGATATTGATTCCATTGTAGTAGAGGTTTTCGATGCAGCCGTGGAAGTTCTTCCTGAGGAAGGTGCCAGGTTTGCCAGGCAGCGGGATGCCTCCGAAGCTCAGCTTTGATGAGGGGAAAAACAGAGATGTTGACCTCTTGGCACTAGAAACAGAACTTCTGCAAATACACTCTAATGTAGCCTCAAACTGATTTTAAATTCATGGACTTACATAATGGCTGAATTTGTTTGCGGCTACATTTAAATATAACCCACATGAATGTCCATTTTGCTGTGGGGGTGGAGGGATGATGGAGGTGTGAATTTTTGTCTTAACAGAGATTCAGTTTAATTCATAATCACTAGCTGGTGATTTCGATTAAGATTTTTTTTTCAGTTTCAGTTTGATTTGAGTTTTAAAACCACAGTCCATTAACATTAACTATTAACTTTTACCTTAATATCCATTAAATAATTTAAGAATATATTGTGAAATGTGAAAATAAAAAAATTAGGAAATAGACCTGATTAAACAGTGTTAAAAAAAAAAAAAACACCAACACGTTCCAATTCATAATATTCTGTTAAAGCAGAAGCGGACCACAATGAGTGCCAATCAGACAGGATGACAAAAAATGAAACAAAAAATTAGTGTAAATTTCTGTCAATGCTGAACAAGTTTTTAACTTGTGCCAGTCGCCCCCATAACAGTTTAGTCCAGGTTAGATTTTCCAAAAAAAATATCATGTGTAGCAATGCTGTATGACAATCAACATGTAAGTGCAGAATGTCCGATTTTCCCATCAGCACATGAACACAGCATAATACTAAAAAATTTTGATAATTTAATGATGGAAATCCCAGATCTGGATCATCACCAAAATCCAGTGAACTGATCCTTACACTGTAGCCTTCCTTCAATGTTATTGGCAAAAGTGTAAATAAATAAATAAATAAAGACAAAAATAAGCAAGAAAAAGACCTTTGACATTACAACTACTTGGATAGACCCACC